>JABXWE010019496.1:0-16901 GCA_014611495.1 Limonius californicus | reverse complement strand
TTGATTATGTAAAGATTAATATTGAGTTGACGCTCTAGTTGCTCTTCTGGAAGTACTGTTAAAAATGATAAATTTCGTAAATACTACATTTGACAACAGTGCAAGGCCATGGTATTGTGATGAAAAGTAGAAAATTTGTTTTTCGACTTTGTCAAAATGCTTCATGTAATGTCGGCCTACTAATTAAATTCTCCATAAATGCAAAGACATCGTCAACGTTGCCAAGTATAATATTCTTTAAGTGTCTCGTGTGAGGAAACTAAGCGCTATAGGAAGTTCGTGTTAGTGTTTTTGAGGACTGTATTTCTTACAGAAGAGTGCTACCTGAAGCTTTTAAGGTATTTAAAGGACACCCTGTATAAAAAACTCTTTGTCCTGCACTGCAAACCACTCATTCACAGCAGCCACCACCTCATCGTCCAAAAAGTAGGTTCTCCAAAAATGTTCTTTTAATTTGGAGAACAGAAGAAAGTCACTGGGAGGTGAGACCTGGCGAACATGGCAGTTGTTTGCAAAATTGCAAATCCAGCATTGCGGATAGCAGTCATAGAAACACAGTTCTTGTGAGTGGGAGCGTTATCTTGGTGGAGCAGAACGCAGCGTTTCAATTTTCCACGATTTTTTTGCTTTATAACCTTACAAAGTTTTGGTATGCGCTTAGCGTAATAGTCTCCCGTTATTGGGTGACCACGTGGTAAATAATCAACAACTTGAGCTCCCTCAGAGTCTCAAAACACTTTTGACGGTTTCTTTCCGGTCGATGAAGTCCCACGGAATTTTCGTGGGAGTGCGGGGGGCCACGATGACCCCATTGCCTACTCTGCCGTTTCGACATTGGATCAACGTGATGAACCCAGGTTTCACCTACAGTTACAAAAATCCATCCAAAGTCGTGTCCGTTAATTTCAAATTGCTCGCTACAGTAAGAAACCTGGCCTGCTTCTGATCAGGTGACCGCATTTTCGGAATCCATAGTGGGCAGACTTTTTTCACACCCGCTTCGAACAGAAAATCCACAGCATCATATTTGGCCGCAATTCTACAATCACGCAGTACCATATCATGGATCTAATCAATATTTTCGTGAGTGACAACAGATTTTGGTGGTCCGGCACCTGGTGCAAGTTGACACGACTTCCTATCTAATTTGAAATCCCGGAACCAATTCTTAATTATTTCATATGACGGGGCAGAATCACCCAACACGCCGGTCATGTCATTATAAAGTTTCTGCGGTGATAAACCCTTTTTAAAAAGGAATTTTGTCACAGCCCTTATCTCGAATTTTTCCATTTCAACTCGGTCACGGTAATATTAAATGTATAACTTTTACACACGAAGATAGGCAGCTGCAACTGGTCATATATTAATGACAATAACTGACGTTTCTAGGAGAAACATTTTTGATTTGTCGGCTAATGCCTTCTACGCCAGGAACAATAATTGATGGACCGTCCTCGCATCTGCTGATTTGGATATATTGTATAGTTCTACACAAAAAATAATTAACAGAAAATAGAATCCCACTCTTATCACATTATTTTGCGTCAACAAGTAAAACCTGAAGATAATATTAGAGGTAGACGAATTAATGTTATTGGGTGGGTTATTACTGAATGTACATACATTCAGTTAAGAAATATGACAAACAATTTTATCTACAGAAGAATATCAATTTCACAAAAACGGAGCAGTTAACTAACACAGAAGCATCTACTGGTCTTTGGAAAATTCACATTGTAAAACGAATATTCAAACAATATAGATATAAATCTATGGTGTGGAATTGTAGACTGTCGTCCCAGATTTTCTGGTAGCAATTTGAATTGCTAACTTTATTTAATCTATTTAATTAACATATTTAACGGAATATATTCCGCAACACACCAGACAAATTATTTTCAACAGGCTGGTGCTCCGTCACACGATGAGTAGATCATCATAACCGATTTAGGCGAAATCCTCTGTGCCCGTTCATTACTCGATACGAAGGTTTACTGGAATCCTGGACTTAACCCCCTTAAACTATTTTCTTTGAGGATTCTTGCAATCAATGTTTTATAAAGAACCCTTAGAAAATGTAGACCATTTTAAAGCAACGATCAGGCGAAAGTGCTAAATGCTTACGATACAGGTACTAGGTTTTACTTGTCCAAAGAAAGTTGTATTGAAAATATGCATTAGTGTAATATTTTTAGAAACAATTGTATACTGCTTTCAAGATCCTCTTATGCTAAAATTGGTTTTGGCACTTCTTTAACATAATATAGTTGGGATTATGATAAAAATAAGTAAAGGTTTACAACTTCCTGCTTCTTTTAGATAAACATACCAAATGGTGTATGATTAAAACAATCATATTCAAATATTAGTAGAAACATGCATAGTGCTGATAATACCTCCTGGTTAATGATCATACATGGGAAAGCTGTTACTACTCAGTGATCATAAAGCAACATAATTTAAAACATTCATATCTACTCGCAACGCTTGTCCAACAAACCTTCTGGGTTCTACCTCATTTATGGTATTTAACTATTTATCTTCTTTTCTAGTTTTTAAATGTATCTCACATGTTAGATTTGAACCGTCAGCGTTAACCACATATTATATTAATATGTCTAAATAAGATGTAGTCATGCTATTAGTTGTCAATAACCTGCCATTATGAAAATTTCTTTCGTTGACGTTATATTTTAAAATTTGTTCCTGTGTTTGTACAAAAATTTAAATCCTAAAGTCACCTTGGGAAATGTAGTAGAGCCATAGTCAAAATCTCTGTTAGAGGAAGGTCTTCTACGCCCATGCTTTAGTATACAATTTATATGCTAAGGGAATTTTCCGTGTTTAAGTGTAAATGTCTTAATTAGTTCATCTAATGTAATGCAACATTTACCGAAGAAATAATTTTAAAGATGTAAGTGGCTTAATTTTTCGGTATTCTAGTGCGGAGGCAATAGAAAGGAGCGATTTCTATAAGAAATCTCCCGCTAAAAAGGTAAAAGCAGTTTGATTAATGTGGCTTCACCTTTTTGTGGTAAAAAGAGTCAGGACGTCTCCAATTCTAAATGAACTTTCTGGATATAACCACACTATAAGTGTCCGCGAACTAAAGAAACCCCTTATTAATCAACTGCAGGGGGTTGAATTGGAAATATAATTTATGGTGTTCTTTCTTTCATGGAATTTAGAGGCAGTAGGTTCAAGTTGGGTTTCTTAAACCTTGTTCCACCGCGACATCAAAACATTTGAGCAAGTCCCATTTTATAATATAATTCCCCAGAAGTGACATTTAACCAGTTACATTAAAAAAACTCCAATTAAAAAGCACTTTAAGCCACTTTGGTGCCATTTTACACTTACCAGTAATTATTTCGTAACTCTTTTTTCAAGCGTAGGAAATAAATCTGTTTCGGTGAACCTCGATATTTATAATGCGTGCTTATACAAAGTTTTTCGTTAAAATTTCATCTTTAGGTCTTAATTTTATATTATACCAAATTATTTATTTAGGTAAGCAAAGATACATAGAGCATTTGCAGTGCCTAATTAGCTAGGGTAACTGCGGGCAAGAATGCGTTTACTGAACTGTTAATTCGTGTTTGGAACAACAGAAGGAACCCAAGGGATACCAGTAACTTATTATTAGTGAAAGTGACATTAACAAATGACGGTGTTTAAGCCGGGATTACGCGTTTGGAGTAATCTCCATTCAAATGCAACCTAAATATCCTGCGCCGCTTGGTTTAATAATTATCCCTCTCAAATAAACACAAAAAACTAGCATTCTGGAAGGTGAACTTTGATTACTAATGCAAACAGCACGAACACCAACAGCGGTAATGACATAATTTAACGTATACATTTTGTTTTGTATGTTATGAATTTAAAAATCTAAGTTCCTACAACTTCAATTCATTGTAAGAATGCTTGAGCAATTTCTTACGCTTCTTCTATAAAAATAGATTGATTATTATAATCATAAATTTTCGCCAACATCTAATCTAATTTGTATTTTATACTTATTAAAATAGAGCACTTCACCAAATAGTCTGCCGCGGAATGGAGTTGAGCGTCGTTTACATTGCCCCACAGAAAGTAATCCATAGCCGTTCAGCATAGCGATCGTGGAGACCAACGAACAGGACCAAACATGCCAAGCCATGAATTTTGAAATTGCAATTCCTCTGGCATTTCTTCTAAATTTATTTGCACAAATGCTTATATCCACGTCTATCTGGATGTCCATAGATAAAAAGTGAACATAGACCGCATTATCTAAAAGTCAAGGCAAGCATATGTTCAAAAATATTCAACTTGCGGTATAGCCCCTCTTATTAAACAAAGATTCTCTGTTGAATAGTGATGAAGATCTTTTCTGTTAAACATTCCCGAATTTATAAAGAAATACTCATTGGTAGATAGTATTATTCCAGCAAAATGTGGATCTTGCTGTTGTTTTTCACGAAATCAATATCAAAAGTCCAATCTTCTGTTACCATCACCAGAATAAAGAGTTTGTACAGATGTGAATTTATAATCACGGTACTTATGCGTTTTGATGATTTTCCTGACATATGAATCATCAATACCACATTCTTGGGAAATTCTTCCACTGGCGTTTTCTGGATTAATCGGTAATTGAACCAGCACATTCACTTCATTAGCAATAATTCGTTTTCCATACATCCCTCGCGGTCTCCTAAACCTGTCACAAACAGCCAAATTTCTTGAACTCTTTGCTAATATTTTCCGGGGGAAAGATGTCTCTCTGGATATAAATTTGCATAATTTTCAGACGCTGAAACATAATTTCTATTGATGTGAATGTAGACATTGTATATATCCAGCTTTGCTTCATCGGTGAACATCTTGAAAATTACAAAACACGATAAAGAAACTCTACGTACACCACTTAAACGCAAGCTGTCTGTTTTGTTATTAAAACAAATCGTTTGTTGCCTATCAGTTTCAATTATTTTATAAACAGGGCGAACTTTGAACATTTAAATGATTATCTACTCCTTTTGAATTTGTTATTCCGTTATCGTTATACCAATAAAATGTTTGTAGATGTAGTAGATGTGTAGTAGATGGCGATATGCTACAAAATTGGCAAAATTGACACGAGACAAACTTAAAAGGGACAACTGCAGACGTATGAGCTTATGACCTACACCATATATGTTGTTAACCAAGATCATCACAAACAGACTAACGAATAATTTTGATGATTACCAGTCTTCGATACAGGGACAATTCCGTAAAGAGTGTAGAACGGTAGAGCTCATATATATATACGTATCAATTGAAAAGTGCGACTAATACAACGCCCCACTCCATCTGTCATTTGTCGATTACAACAAGGCCTTCAAGTCAGTTAAACTAAAGGCCATATTGAAGGCTATTGACCGTGCAAAAATTGACTCAAGACATATAAACCTTCTACAACATATTTATGAAAATGCTACACTACAAGTAAAAATCACAACAGGCCACCAAATAACAGACACAATTCCGTTAAAAGGGAAGGCAGGAAGGTACGACAAGTAAGACAATGTCACCGAAACTTTTCATTCTTACATTAGAAGATGTTTTCAAAGATTAGAATAGAACGGAAGAAATCAATGTCGATGGACGGCATTTGATTCACCTCCGATTCGTGGACGATATCATTCTGATCAGAAATGACAGACTAACTACAGGACAGAACTTAAAATTGCCTCAGAAGCAGTTAGATTAACAATGAACCTGGAAAATCTAAAATTATGAGAAATGAAGAAATCGACATACAGATACAGGGCAAAACAATCTAAAACATAGATAAATATACATACCTTGGCCACACCTAACACTTGCAAAGAGAAACCAGACGACGCAAGAAAACTGAAAAAACTGCACGTCTTGGGCGGCCACTGGTAGATTAGAAATAATTATAAGAAATGCTAACTTACCATACCATAAACGTAAAAAAGGCAGTGTTTAACAACTGTATCTTTTCAGTGATAAGATATGGAATGGAAATCATGCAATAATAACAAACAACTTAAATAGCCATTGAACGAAATGTTTTGGGAATAAGCCTTAAAGACCACATTACCGCATTAGAAATGAAAAATTTAAGAGGAAAATGATCGTGAAGGACGTAAAGAAAACTACAGCAACTGTGAAATAGAGATAGGTTCACGTCACTAGGCAGGAAAATCATAGGTGGACACAATGGATATAATATATATATACAAGATTACATTACGAAGCGGTGGATGGCCACAGAGGTGTTTACCCGATGATATAAAAGTATATGCACAGAAAAAATGACAAAAAGTTAGATCATAGACAAGAAAAGGTCAACGGCCTGGAACAGATTGCCAAACGCCGTTGAAGAAGAAGAAGAAGAAGGATTCGAGAAATAAAATGTTATTAATATTAACTTTGTCAGCTTATCATATAATGTTTACTGTCTTTAAATAACAGCTTGTACTACTATCTAGCATTACCTAGCATGGCATAAGAAAACCATTAAATTAATTGTATGTATAACAGAATATAATATAAAACGTATTATATATAATTCAGGCAAGTTTACTAAATTCTTATCCATAAAATATAGCAGATCACGTTTAAACCAATTTCAACATCTGAAAGCCGTAAATATTATTCTGACTAGTATTTTTTTTAATTAGGTTTTACTGTAGTGTATTTTCCGTCGAAAATGGTATAGGATGTGTTTTTGCTGGAACGCAAAGTGGCACAGAATGGGTTCCTCAATTAAAGTCAACACTACTGTTGTTAAGGCAATCTTTTAATTATTGTAAAAACAGTTTATATTGCCAATAAATAAATCTAACTTCAAGATCAGAACTGCGGAAGCATTCTGTTGTCGTATAGATTTGCGTTTTCAGAACGGCGTTGGTGTGTTTTTTAAGCGGTGCTTTTAGGAGATTTATGTAGTCGTTCCCATCGCAACTTGAAATCCCTTCTATCCTAATTGCTTCATTAAAACATATCACCCTGTTAGATTTGCTATTATGGCGTCTAAAATTTCTTGTCGATTTAATTTCACTGAAGTGGACTAATTCATTTGGACCCTCTAAATGAGGTCCGGAGAATTCACTAACACGTTCCCTAATAATCACCATTCTAAGAGAATAGTTCTATTCCGTATACATATACTTTTAGCGCAATGAATAGCGTCTGAAAGGTTAATTCGATTCACTGGTGACGCTTAACAATAAAATAAGTACCATAAATCAATGTAGTTATGGCGCTTCACATAGAAGGGGCTTATTATTACCATGAGTGATTTTTATAAAGACGTGATTTATGTCTACTGTAAGAATACATTCTACATACATGTTTTAAATATGTTCCCTTTTTATGTGAAACACCTCAATGTGCATGCATACATCCGTAGATGTTGTATACTTTCAGCATTGTAAATAGAAGGTAGACGTTTACAGAGAATAGTTTCATACCAGTAAAGGACTGACTCATTGTCGTAAAGTAGAAACTTTGTTTTAGCAAACGAAAAAGTTGAATATGTTTTAAATTGAGTTTTATAACTACATACTAGTTGAGGATGTTACCTTTGAATTGTAACGCGGGTATAACTTTTCAAAAGCGGTTGCATGTGTAAATGATTCTATTTTCAAACTCGAAAACGGTTTTAGGGGAAACGAATTTTTAAACTTTTATGTAATTTGAGCTGTAGAAGACAGAAGAAATCATAAAGTAGTTTATTTTGTAGGCATGAACCAGTTGAGTCGTATAAGTATCCCTCAAATTCTTAAAAATGCGTGAACACACAGTAACCAATTTTAGTAAAAATTTACCCTGATCAATTAATGAAGATCCTTATTTCCATTTTCTGCATTTATATAATTTGAATTAGGAATTATTCTATGCACAGTAATTCCAAGTGGTCTGCAAAACAGTTTCATAAATTTCCAAGAATGCGTGAAAAATACATAAAAATTTAGAACATTTAACATGGTTACTGTATGGAGAGATAAAAAAACAAACCTTAACAAAACAAATGAAATGGTAGAAGAATAAGATACGTCGGATAGATGGTAAAAATGAACGGGGAAAATACAAAATGGGATAGAGGAAGAAGAATCAAACTGCTAGTGGGTAGCAATAAGAAGAATGAACTCCCTTCTAAGCAGTCGAATAGATTAAGTCATTAAAACAACAACCATCAATCAATGTGTCTTCGCAACATTAACCTACGGCTATAAAATATGGATGCTGGCAGTATGAAATGTGCCAACAATACAAAGGTATATGGAATATCGATAAAGGATCAACCTACAAATGCGTATGTGTATGTGTATACGAAGTAAAACACATAACTTAGACATAGCAGGAAGAATATCCCAAGCTAAGTAAAAGTGAGTAAGATACAGTGAGAAGAAATGACTATAGATGGCCGAAGAAACTCTTGGAATGGAAACTGACAATAGGAGCACGAAGGAAAGGATGTCGCCAGATGAGGTGGCGAGATGTTATAGTAAAGACAGCTAGACACGGATAGAACAACAGAAAAACATAGGGGAGGCTTTCATTTCGCAGTAGATTGGAAAATAGACTGATTGTGATTGTAAGTTTGTGTTTATCAGCAAATACTAGGCAAACTTAAAATAAAGCTTGGATACACCAGAAACAAATACAGAGTCGTATGGAACACGTAAGAAGTGTATTTAGCAAAATAAAATCATCACTAAGTAATCGAGATTTCAATATCGAACTGGCCAATGGATTTTATATTGCATATGTGATAGACTTTTCGTCATGGAGACGTGGACTCTAACGGTAGATATATGTAAAGAAGATAAATGCCGTCGGTATGTAGACGTACTGAAGAATGTTGCGAATCTCGTGGATGGATATAGTCACAAATGAAAAGGTACTACAAGGAATGAACACAGAATTGAATGTACGAAAATAGTAATATTTCGGGAGAACGAAGAGGCCCATGACGAAGAACAACATTGTGGCCGAAGAATCTCCCAGTATGGTATGGCAGATCAACAACTTCTCTTTTGTATAGCAGAATCCAGCGATTAAATTGTCATAATGATTACCAGCTTCCAATAGAAGTTACAAGAAGAAGAAGAAGATTTTTAATTTTAATAGCACATACTATTTAGATTGCTCATCTAATTTTGACATTTATGGATGCGTAAAATTCTACAAATTTATACCAGAGTCTAGTCTGGTGTCTTAATTTAATTTTATGCACTCATTCTATTTGAACCGTGACTCACTTCCATTCGTTTTCAATAATGCAGAAAAACGAACACACACAATGTTCTATGACATATGTACGAGCCTCCTAACAAATGAAGGTCCTCAGTATCGTTTTACACATTAATGTGAATTTAACTTAACACTATCCGCACAGTTGTTTGGAAATGGAAATGGACTTCGACAGAAGTACAGGTTTCGGTACTTACAGACTCGTAAATTAATATGTACATATTTCCCCTTTGGACTGGGAAACACCCCTACATTCATTCAAAATTGCGTGGATAGAACTACTGGATCTTCGTCACACTCCTATGCATTTTGAAAATTGCTAGAATGATACAAACAGTTGTTTAACTTTCAGACCTATAACTTAAAATTTCTAGTTAAATTTAACAATATATGTGTTGTCTGTACATGAATCTACAAGTTGTACAGATTTCGGATGGGTACCACATAGCCTTAAGACTTGTATGACACGACACAGATCTTTATACAAGTTTTTATAAAATTCTGTGTCGTGTCATACAGCAAAATTTTCTACAAGATCCAAGTTCTAAATCCTACAGAATTTTGTTCAAAATCAGCGTCGCATCGATGCGCAAACCAGCAATGTTTAGTGTTCTTTAGTGATCACAGAGGGCAGAAAAGAATATGTATACCGCGCCGACACTCTAAGCACTTTCTCTTCTCTTGCTCACGTGCTTTATTGCTGCAGTTTGTTTGCTTTGTCGTGCATTCATGTAAGATAAATAAATAAAAGCTGTTGGAACTTACGCAATAATCTAATATTATGAAATCTTAATAGAATTCTACATTATCCACGGTTCCATGGTTATTTTGACAGTTTTCTCATAAATGTAAACGTAATTTTGACCTATTTGTGCATGCTCACAGTATTTTGTAGAATTTTATACAAAATTTTCTGTATACATTTTGAACAACATTTTGTACAAAATTCTGTGCCGTATCATACCCGCCTAAGTATAGGTATACAAAATAAGAAAATGTATTACCAATACCAATACAAATAATAATCGAGTATAAGCGAAACAAACAACAGCATTTAAATAGCATTTCCACAAGTTTAAAGGGGCAATAAAGAAATACCGCAAACCTTCAAACTTATAAACGAACTGGCCTGTATTAATATAAAGTAAAAACTAGCTGCCAAAAAGTATTGAGTTTTTGTTAATATTGCGAACTGAATTCGTTACGGGTCGCCTGTGATGGCAACAGAAATTAAAATAAAATTTTCTTCGTAATGAAAAGTCACAATCAGGAAAAACTCGCAATAAAAAGATCGCCGTTTTTGCCTGCCACTTATAATAAATTGCGTTTGTTCCATAAATAAATTGTGCCGCTCCGAGAAATTCCAGTTATTACGCTTTTTATTTGTCGATCTACTTTTTATTTGACGTAGGTACAAGCTTCGAAATGAAACGCTCCATAGGAGGTGTTCACTTTATTTATTTCTTCATATCAAATATTAGATAACACGAACCGTACCACAACAGTTTTACAACCAGCAATGGAATTAAGTACGGTTGGTTCTTTGGAAATAAACTTACGTTAAGGATTTTCAATAAATTCTAAATTCAGGCGATGCACTCCGAAAAACCTATTCTTTACGCTATTGTTCGTAGTTTGCTGGTCTTTGTTATTGCCAGATGCATGCTAAACAAATTGCATTTCTAGAAACAAATTCATTTGCCTGTAAAATTGCGAGACGTATCAGAGCTGTAAAATAACTGAACGATAAAATAAAGCGGCGATGCACAAAATTTTTCGCACCACTTGTAAAGTTTGTGATTCTTTGGAGTGTGTATATACACATCCTTGAGCTCACTTGAATTTATGAAGATAATCAAACGAAACAGTTCTGCATAAAATTGCTTGTTAAGTATTTTAATTAGAGGGAAAGGAAGAATGTTCTACAGACGGAATTTTCTTTTAATGGAGTCATTTTAGCATCTCGGAGCCTTAGTTTAATAATTATATTCGAAAGACACTGCGCGCAAGTATAAATTCTTACAAGAAAGATGTAGAATTTCTTATAATAAAAAATTTAATAAAGTAAATTTAATATTGTAGGAATATTTAATTATTATTTAATAATGTATAAAGAAATGTTAAGGGGATGCAAATCATATTTATGAAACTTTTTAAAAGAAGCAATTTTTGACAACTTTCACATTTACATTAAATATAAATTGTTGTTGAGTTAGCTATTAAAACATCCCACTTGCTCGGAATATGTCGCAAAAGTAGAGGTATGTCTTGCTGGAAGCTGGAGGTCACTGTGTAATGCAACACTTTATTATACCTTTTAATGGGAACTACATTTTATCATCTTTTCATTTGTCAAGATTACAATTCTAATAAAGTCGAGCTTTGGCGTCTCTAGGCAAATACAACGTAAGAACTTACGATGATATTATTCATTGTATTTCCTTCTCTAAAAAATATTTTACTATATAACTGAAACTCGTGCGTTCTGCTTATACATTATATTCTATGAATATTTTTGTATAAACTGTACAGATTTGGAAACGTGATTATATAATAATCTTACCCTAACATCCTGCATTTTAAATTAAAGCATTTAAGGAGAATAATGCACTGACGAAAGTATGCCTTAGATTAGATTACACAGTGCATTGTAGAAGTCAGGAAACTAGTCACACAGTATTCAAAGTTAAGCAACGATCCGCTAGGTCACCACTTGAATGGGTGACCAAAAGTCTACGTTGGCACGCTGCTATCCTGATACCTCGGATAATACATAAAACGGTCGGTCTCTCTGGATTAGTGTGCCTCGGCTCCTTGAACAGGATCAAAGAGGCAGCCGATTGAGGAATGTACTGCGGCTATTCCCATATACACTTTTTTATTCTAATTAATGTCAAAATGAATTTTACTTCAAAACAATAAAGAAAAATAGCTGAATAGGCCGTTAAGACGTATCTGGCAAAACACAAGGTACCCATCCGACAGAAGACGCTCAAGCAACAAGAGAGTTACAAGTTCTCATCAAAGCTCTGAAAAATGAAATCTTCCGAAAACATCTGACAAATCTGAGTGCAACAACTGACACAAATTATTCTCTCTAGACAGCAATCAAAACATTATAACATTATAAGCGACTTAAAATTGACACCGTAATAGAGAAGCGATAGTGAAGCTCAGTAACAAGTACTTAAAAAAATTAAAATATCATCCAAATGCCTTGTCTCCTAACCTACTTGATAATAGTGAAAGCATAAATAGACTAGAAAGACACAAACCGCTAGATGTACCGCATAGATTCGATTACCCACTAATACAGGCTCCTGTATTGTATACACTATGTCGTGCTTATTGTTAAATACAGATAGCAAAAAGAAATGTAAATAAAACAATAAAAACGTTTTTCAAATAAAAAGGCAGTTCATCAACAGTGGGAATTATCAGATTCAGTAACTCAATTTTTTGTTAACAGATTCACCATATCTGTTTCCCATTACAAGCACTTTGTTTAGAAAATATATAAATAAGTATAGTTAGAAACGTATTGCTACGAATTATTACAAGTAGAATTACCTTCTTTCAATTTGTGCTGGAACTTATAAGCCTATGTATTTTTTTCCTGTGTCATATTTTCTCAGATATTCCACAACGTTAACATTTCTTTCCATAATTTTTTAGACAGCTCTGACAGCATTAAAATTTTCTATTTACGTTTCTTTTTTGACGAGGATGGGTTTCATATATTGAGCTCTACTAACTTTCAGGGTATTGGAAAGTCGAGTACGAATGTATGTGTTATCCAAAACATTTAAATTGTCTTTCAGCTCAAAAAAAGTATTGTTCTTCACGTACGATTACGACACGAAGAAATTTGACCAATCTTCCTCGCAAACCTTCTTCCTACAGAATGCCTGTATGAGACTTAACACAGATTAATAGCCATATATACACCAAATGTATGACCCGGTAGATCAAATTTATATTCCTTTTTTGGTGTTATTTAAGCGATTCCTTGTTTAAAGCACCGGCTGCAACAGTGTAGAGGGTCTCAAACAAAGAAATGTTAATTAATGTAATCAAATAAAACGCCGTCATTAAATTCTGTACAATTAGGAAAATGATATCAAATAGGGAGTCAGAAGATTTCTTGCAAGGGGAGGAGGTCACAATCAGAATAACTTAGAGATTTTCTTCTTTGCAAGTAGAATTTGTCTGCATTTGGGCTTGCAGTGTGTTCACATTAATTTGACCGTGATACTTTCGATTTTCATAAGACTCATAACACCCAAATATTAATAGCAAGAAATAAAAGGAATCGCTAGTAAATATAATAATTTAAAGAAAATCTATTCAATTGTATGAAATTTGAAATATATTTATAGACTGTTCAAAAGACTGTCTGAAAAAAGCTCCATTGCCAGCTTGGAATAAGTTCTTTTCTGTGATAAGATTATAATACTCATTCCTATAATGTGACAGAGAAATAGATTCTGGAAACCTAATTTAGGTTATGGTTAACCTTTCGGGGGGAACTAGTTTTTATTGTGAACCGTGAAAATAGTTGAGTGTAGCAGCGCTGGGTGTTCCTACAAAGAGGTTCAATTTGTTTGCTATTGTCTAACGTGATGAATGTACCGAGCCTTCAAGGTATTTTCTATTCAGACCGGAATTTCTAGCACGTATCTTACATTTTCCAGCTCCAGAATCGACACGTTATATTTATTTTATAGCTTGAAAATTGAATTTAAAATACTTACCTGTGGACTTGTACCTCAATATTTTTGTATTTTACTTGGATTTTCCCAGCAGGGTTGAAACTATTCCAACCTCCGAACTTTCTACTGTCTTCCAATGTAAAATTTCCTGCTTTCTTCATTTACTGATTTTTACAAAATACACCGTTAACGCAATAGCTTCCACATCAAGTTTCAGCGCAAGGAGTCAACGAAGTTTTTCTACAAAATTCTTATGTTTTGGTTTAGAATTCCTACGCTTTACCGTTTACAAGACTGGCAAAGCGTTTGGATTCTGAATCGAACCGTAAGATATAAACATCAATCTCCAAGCGAGACATCGTTGTGTAACAAAGAATAAGCTTCGCTCGCCCACATTATCGACCGTCTAGATTCAATCAAGACAATAAGCCCGAATGACGTACGTCCATGATTACCACGACTTGCCTGTTAAATGATGGTTACCATTAAGTTACCCCTTTGCAGACCACAACCCTCAACGTTGACGGGTTCTTAGGGTAAAGATGTGCACGGGGATGTAGTAAAATCCCTATTAAATGCTTCGAATAACCTTCGTGGAGCGTAAATTAGTGACGAGCTAGCGTTTTAATCTTATGCTTTATTTTATTAGAAATTAGTGTTAGCTTGTGAGTGGTAGCTTAAAGAATTGTTGGAGCACGAACCTCTACTCGACTTCAAGCAGGGAAAACATCGTTATACATTACATTAGTGACGTTAAAATGTCGCGGCATTTAGCCGCCTGTTAGTATCTCAAGTTAGTTTAGGTAGTACAAGTGCAGTTTTGTTCTACGTATGTTTCAATTTGTAACTACCCTCTCCAAGTTCCTCTTTGTGTAATATATGGCGCCATTTTACCAGAGAACTTCTCTGAGAACGTACAGCTTGCGTGACAAACACGCTAAACCTAGAAATTCTACCCTGCACCAGAAACAGCTTCTGGATCGTCACATAATATGTTTTGCGCGGAAAGGGTATCAATAAAAATCATGATTCAAAGTGCGAATGCTTTATGTCATAATGATAAAGTTGTTTGATGGATGGAACTAACGTGTCTGAAGGTTTCCTCTAAAAAGGTTTTACAGTTCTTTCAAATCGCGAGCCCTTTTCAGACAAAACCCCTCCGAAACCTCCCCTTTAAATTGCAGTAATGCCTAAGCCAAGCTTCGACACTCTAAAGCCAATAAGCTGTGCGGACCCTCTAAAGTGACCGCTGTTATAGTTCCGTAATTTATTTCCAATTTTTAATTCAATTCCACGTGTGCAATTCTACAGGTCTTTTCTGACCAAATCGATTAAGGGCGTGACCTCAGATTTACATTTTTAATTTTCAATTTTGATTATTAACAGCGAGACGCTTGGAAAGGAACATATAGAGTAAAATCTGTAAATGAAAGGAGCTAATTCGGGGTTTGATAACTGCTTAGCTGGTTGCTGTCGATCACGCATTACCTACATTTTTAAACAAATATATGAAGCTCTTCCATTATTATACATATTCCTAATAAAACCTGAGTTCGAAGAATACCTCTTCTAAAAAATGTTAATGTTATAGTTGAATTTTCTTTAAAAACCTCATAGCTAGCATATTAATATGGATTTTCTTCTAGGAGACAATTTTTCTCTAAAAACAGTTACCCTGAACTTTCCCTTAAATGCTACATTTCTATCAACACTATATCGATACTACACTGGTTCATTATTAATTCAGAATTTGTACTTGCGTTACAGTTTTTGTTCAATGTTAATCACTTAACAAACACTCTTAACTTTGTATATTTAGGAAAGAAACTACTATTCTCCACCATAATAAGATAATATTTTATAAATAAACAAAATAGTTGGTGTACTAATATAATAGTAAATTAGTATAATATTTGTATATTGGCATATTGGTACATTGGCTAATTGGCATATTCGCTTAAAACAAGTTGGCATACTGCTATATTTGCATATTGGCATATTGGTATATTGGCATATAGCGTAGTGGTACAATGGCATATTGACACGTAAGTATATAGGCGCATTAGTGTATTGGTGTATTGGTGTATTGGTATGTTGGTATATTGGTACATTGGTATATTGGTATATTGATATATTGGTATATCAGTATATTGGTATATGGGTATATTGTTATATCGGTACAGCGGTATATCGGGATATCTGGATAGTGATATTTAGATATATAGGTATGTAGCTAGCTGTATAGGTATATCAGTATATTGGTATATCGCTATATAGGTTTATCAGTATATCGGTATGTTGATATGTTACTCGACTGAGTGAAGCCATTAGTCATTAGGTAACAATTAATAACTCTATTCGCAGAGTGGTTGAACAGTAACAATACACACATACTATACACCTCCTATACAAGACGCTCTTATGTGGAAACTGATAAGTAACGGGAAACTACCACAGAGAACACAATTCTCCAGTACACGAATATGTTTTTTCCAGTTCATAGTCGTCGACTACAGTCAATGTTAGTATAGCATTATAAGAAGAAGAAAAATGCATTGAGATGTATATCGGAGTTATAGTTTTCAAACATTTTAGCGATTCAATGTAATACGTCTAATATATTTTGAGATAATAGTGTCTGCGTAGTGTCTCATACAGCATTCTTTCCAGCAAATATTAACTTACAAATTTCATTTTACTTGTTTTCCTCAACCCTTCAAAGCGATTGTAGGTTATGTTAAATCCCAGTTTTCCAGATTGGATCTTAGGGACACAGATATATTTTTCTTAAGAATTCCTCATGGTGTTCTGCAAACGGATAAAGCTTAATGGTACGTAACAGCATTATTACTTTCTAAAATTATTTACTTCAAGTAAAGAAATTGTTTAATATTGCATCAAAAAAGAAACTGGTAATAAATTTGAACA
>JABXWE010019494.1:0-14331 GCA_014611495.1 Limonius californicus | reverse complement strand
CGCAAATCATGTTACCAGATGTTATACATCTCAATTACATAAAATTTCACTAAAGACAACACATGAAATTGAAACGAGGAAAGTTTTAAAATCTCATATTGCACGATTAAGTATGGCAGTACGGTCTGCTATTACAAACAACTCAAAAACAGGGGCAAGTGTACAACAACTTAGAGAAGATCTAAAGAACGGGCCGTATCATGTTTTTGGGGACCATTCAAATTGTCGAATAGAGTACTGCAAACGAAAAGAAGCCCAGGAAATAAATCATATACCATTGTTGCAACAAAATCAAATTTTTTCGGAGATAAGTTCTGCACTAGATTTTGTTGTACGTAAGGCCGATCGTTTGGTCACCAATGCAACGACTAATTATGCAGAACATTACATGTCCCTTGTTTCAAAGTTTTCCGGGGGAAAAAGGATTAATTTTTGCAAGGGAGGTTCCTACTTCAGACGCTGTGTAGGTGCCGCTTTATCTTTTAATAATGGACCATCGTGGCACAACTCCGTTATTCGAACAAAAAAAGGCACATTTTTTTCAGCGTTTTGCAATAAAAAACAAATACAATGCGAATTAAGAAAAACCCATAGAAAAAAAACTTATAAACGCAGCGCAATAATTAATGGCGATATGGAATATGGACCCGATGCTGCAAAACCCGACATGGAAGCAGATATTTTTGAAAAAGGAACGCAGCGAATCATATTAGATATGCAAAACGACGTGGCCGAAAGAATTTCCATAGAAGCTAAAACAAGAGGACAGCATGAGAACTTGGCGTGGAAATCTGCACGACGCAACCGACTGACGGCTTCAAATTTTGGGAAGGTTTGTAAGCGATTACCAACTACTTCTTGCCACTGTGCAGTAATGGACATGTTGTACAAAAACAACAAAGAGCTACACACTCCTGCAATTGTTTACGGACGAATCAATGAGAAACGTGCGATAAAGTTGTACGAAGCAACAACACAAAAAAAGGTGACGGCGTGTGGTTTGTTCATTTCTGAAGAGAATTTTTTTTTGGGAGCTTCCCCAGATGGGCTTCTTGATGATGGAGGCAGTATTGAAGTTAAGTGTTTGTATTCCTGTCGTAATCAAACCATTGAAAGCGCAATAAAAGACAATTCTAAAAAGAAAACTATATGTGTTTGCTACGTGAACGGTAACCTTAGTTTGAAAAAAAAACATAATTATTTTTATCAAATCCAGGGGCAGCTTCACATTGCCGATAGATCTTATTGTGATTTAATTCTTTATACCGATGTTGATATTCAGATAATAAGAGTAGAAAAAGATACAACATTTTGGTTGGAACAAATGATTCCTAAATTAAAAGATTTTTTTTATGAATGTATGTTGCCAGAATTAGCTGACCCACGCGTGCCACGGGGAATGAAAATTCGTGATTCTCACAAAATCATTGAAGCACAAGAACTTAAACAAGTAAAAAACAAAGACCGATAGTATATAAGGCATGTATTTTTTGTTTGTTTAATAATAAACGTTTCCTAGCATAGTATTTAATAATTAATTAATTATTTTGTGCAATAATTGTAGCTAACAGAATTAAATTGAAGATTTTTTTAGAATTTGTGTTATTTTTGTGCAATAACTTATGGGAATGCCAGTAATCTACTAAGTACATATTATAATGTCTGAATAAATTAAAACTTTTATTTACAAACGATGTTTACAGAATTATTTTCCTCATTATGTATTGGTAAAAGTATAACATCAACTGATAAGGATCACACCATTAACCTAAACTGCTAATGACTTGAGGTACTTCTGACTCACCTCTAAAGGCTCCCGCTTAGGAGATTACGGGTTTGTTATTATCAGTGAAGAATTGTGTATACCTCCAACAAAGTGTCTTTACGTAAAGTGGTAAAAGTGGTAAAATTTATTTGAACTAGGATGTATGATGGGTTGCATATCTTTTTGTTATAAATTTCGAAACGACTCCAACCACCTTAAAGGACGTTAAACAGAAGAATTCTTGTAAGTTAGTCTTAGTTAATTATTCTTCGGAACGACCATAAAAATTAGTATTAAAATACTCATATAGATCCTAATACGCCTCTCTCCTCTCTTACTCACAATTTCATATTATGAGATATAGAGCAAAGTTTGGGTATACTTCAGAGGACGCAATAAGCACTGATAGAATAGTTAAGAGAATTAGGAAAATAATTGAAAAGCAGATAAATCGAGTAGTAGTAAACTGCGTATTATAAATATGACTGGAAGAAACCATCAATAGAAAGTAAAGAAAGCTATGAAGGATGAAGCGGGAATACCTCCAAGCATAAGAAGTAGAGGAAAATAATACCACCTGCTGAAAATTATTAGGCTTAATAGTGGGATCGATAAGTAGAGATTAAGAATAAATTCGAATAAGAGAATAAGTATAAAAGGGAGGCAATAAGAAGTGATGGCAAGTGAGAAATCCGAATATAAATAGAAACTTAAAGGATATCATAATAACTGTAATGTGTCGTAATCAAGGCGATGGCAACTAATAAGGATTGGAAATTCTTTTAGCAATGAATAGCATGGAGTACAGTGAAGTCTCCGATAAGCGGATGGTTCCACACTTTTTGTCCGTTTATTGGAGGCGTCCGCTTAAAAGAAACAATCATGTCCGGGTATAGGGGGTGTCCGTTTAAGAGAGAACACAAAAATTATTAAAACATGCAGAAAAGTGTATTTTATTAAACATAACTGCTACTACTAATTATAATTATAAATAATTATTGCCTACGAACACCGCAGTTAAATTGCTTAATATAAGTTTGAATTTATAAAACTCATAAATCAACAAGTTCTGAATTTTACAAACAAACTACTGTCAAGAAAGACAACGTTGAAATTAGTTCTGCGAAAACCGTGATAAGGCTCAAATATTTATAACAGGAAGTACTAGTATTAAATTTCACCAGGACGGGGACATAATGTAATATGCGCAAATTAGATGTCCGGTTAAGGGGGGCAATATTTCCTAAAAATGAGACTTATGAACTGTCCGTGTCCGTGTATTAGAGGGTCCGGTTAAAAGAGGCTATTTAACATGTGTTAATAATAGCAGACCATTGGTTCTACGAAATGTGTCAGTTTATAGGAAGTGTCCGCTTATAGAAAGTGCCCGTAATAGGAGATTACACTGTATTTAGCAACCAAACAGAATTGGTAAGAAGGTGAAAAGTATTTAAGAATCATGAGAAGTTAGTGGATATAAATACGTAGTATAACGACTGCTAAAAAGTAGTTGGAGGAATTGGTAAAATGGTGTAGATTCGATACAATACAGCGCTACGTGTCTGGGGACAATAGTTAGATGTGGTGGAAAGTATGAAAGTAATGGTGAGCCAGATAGTAAATGGTGAAAACCGGTGGAAGCAAGTGCGTAAAGCAACTAAAGAACTTGCTAATCAAAATAAAGTAATGATATAACTAAAAGTGCAGCAAAGTTTAGAGGGACAATTAAAGACAAATTATAAGGAACGTGCGAAAAACATGATAATTCTCAAATATTGCTCCAAAATATGATGACAGCGACGAATAGTTTCTCTAAAGTGACGCATGAAGAGTAAATGATAATCAAAAATGACGAAGGAAATTATGGAAGTAAAGCAGGCAGAACCTAGCAATAAAGTGAACTGTGGGTGACATTGTAATAAAAGGAGAAGAATAAGTACAGGTGCTACAGTTAAGGAAGGAGTAGAATAGAGGTAAAGGAAGGATTGCAATATGTTGAAACAACGTGAGAGAACTGGGGGAAAGATCCAGGGGACGAAGAAAAGGGTTATACTCGTATAGGGCTTCTATGTTGTTGTGACTCTCGGAAGTCGCACGTGTTATTTCGTTCCAGAATTGATTGCACCATATTTCGCAATGTGGTGTAATCTTTTTGGGCAATACAAGTTCGGTTGCGTTTAGTTCGGCCCGGTCATCCGATTCTATCTGCGGGGACCGTTAATAAATCAAGTACTGCAGAGGCGGCTTGGGTTTTCGATGGGTGTCCATCGCGTGAATATCGCAACGCTGTTTTCACCGTGGGGTGAACAGAACCATCGACAAGTGTCGGATTTAAAGAAACACGCTGGAATTTTATCTCTGGAAAGGCAATTTATTGTGAAATTGCCGATCGCTTTTGGCGGATTAATATCGAGCCCATTTGCAATCCCTCTGGTTGTGCCGCTGTTGCGATAAACGCATTGAAGTTTTGGCCCTTAACGTTGACTCCATTCGATCCGGTTTCTTGAGAACACAAGAACATCCCAGAATTGTTTTTGATCGGCAAATCTAGCCTACAAAGGGAACTTTCAAAGGCTTTGCGAAAGTGGCCTCCATAACTCAATCTTAAATGAGAATAATATAGCGATCGACTTAAAAATTGCAATTAAAATAGAATTTTGATACCTATGGAGCGGCAATTAAAGTACGAGTTTAATTCAGATGAAGTGGCAAAATCAAATGGACATAACAAAATAGTAAAACGATTTATGGAAAATGAGGTAGTTGCGGTGGTAAGTAGTAGAACAATTGAAAGAATACTTCATGGGAGAAAAGACACGGTGATATTACGTAACGAATCAGTTCTACGAGAAGGTACGATGAGGAAGTTAGTGTTTGTAGAAGTGGTTGAACAAAAGAACTAACTTACAGGATTAAACAACTGTTAGGGAAAAGGAAATAAGAAAAGTAGTGGAGGGGTAGCCTAATGATAAATAATAATAAAATTGAATCAATTTGTGGAAGAGAAAAAGGCCGAGTTAGAGAGGCAGGAACAATTGCGAAGAAGGTAGTTCTCGCGCTGAGGCCGTTAATGTAGCGATGGAAAGGAGGAACTGAAATAAATGGTGGAAATTGAGGTGGTTGTGAAAATACAGATATAACTCAAGAATTGAAAGTTCTCGTAAAATAGGAGAGTAATCCGAGAAGAATTGTGTGAAAGGAGATGGTTAAATCGAAAATTGAGGCGGTTGTAATGATAAACCATGTCAGATTTGAAAGAACTTTTAAAGGAGGGGATGTGTAACAAAAGTTGTGGAAATAAAGTGAAAGAAAATAGTGGTGGGTGAAAACGAAGCAAATGGGCGTTCTCCCATCAGTGCAGTTAATATTGAAAGTTTCAGAAGAAGGACTGTAAAATATTTGGCCAAAGTTCAGGTGATTGTGATTTATTAGCGAAAGAAAAATTACTAAAAATTCTACAAAAGTAAGAGGCAGTGGTATAGCAATGATTGAAGTTTCAGCAAAAATTCGTAGAAGAGTGAAAGTGAATGATGATGATGGTGAGACTGATATCATTTGTACTTCTCAGAAAACCAGTTGGGCTTTGACTGCAAGCTACAAAAATGTTATAAGAACCGGAAGTAATTAAAGAAACTGGGGGAAGTAGGAGAAGCTGTAAGTGTAAATGGCGGAAGTAAAATAGAAGAGAATGAACCAGCAAAAATAAGTGGAGCAATATTTGTGTTTAAGCAGAAGGCAGTATTTGCGAGTGGAGGCTGATCTAAGGAGAAGTTCCACATCAAGTTGTTGAAGTTTAAGGGAATTATAAAAAGAAATGCAACAAACGAGTAGTGGACCTTAAAGAAATTGATACAACTTGTACAAGAAGAAGATGTTGTTGCGGGAGAGTTATCAGAAAGACTTGACGAGAAGTATCATTTTTAAATGGTAAATCGATGAGCCAGAAGTGTATAAAGCGCGGGAGAAAAAGGTTGGCCAGAAAGAGGTGCAAAAAATAGAGAGGATTTTATTGATATACATTAAAATATTTTTAAGAAGAGAAGCAAATTGTGTTAAACGAGGAGAAAAGGTTAGAATTGATGTTACGGACAAGTTAGTAATTAGAATGAAGTTTGATCAAAGGATACTTTTTTCCCATTCATTGATACTACCCCCGCCCCTCCCCGGAACCGCTTTCGTATTACTTCAGGGCGGTGCGGGCGTCCCTTATATACTAACCATTCATGCAACATGCACCGTAAACTTAACTAAGCGAAATACGGTCGCCTCAGCCGGCATTCGAACACCCCAGCCGATCGGCCGCATTTCGCTGTGACCTCGAGCGGCAGCGCGTATTCGCACTACTCCACCGAGGTCCCTGATCAGAGGATACTAAGTAAAGGGCAAAACAAGTAGGAAATACGCAAATGAAGAAGTTGAGGTCGATATTATAAGAGGTAGAAGGACCAGAGAAATTGGAGAAAGAGGAATAAGATTTGTTTTCAAAACTGGGATGTAGAAATTGAGGAGGTGGCAGTTTCTCGATTGATTAATTTAACTGAGTGTCCTCGTTTTATCTAAGCCCATTTTATTAATTTTTCCTAAAGCTTTCATTCGAGCACAAAAAGGTTTCGCATTTTATATATCCACGTGAACAACATCCATTACATCGTAGTGTAAAATTCATAAATCAGTCGGTTGCGTAACGTTACCGGTGGGTGCCTAAACCGGAAGTTTTGCGACGTAAATTAAAAATTGTGTAAAAAACCTTTTAAAATTAAATATGAAAATTCCGCAGCCCACTCGATGTGTTGACAAAAGCCTTATGTGTAGTCAGCTCGGGGCGGGGGTACTCCCGTGCAATGAATGTTCTAAGTGCTTATGGGTTTATATTTCCCACGACCGTGGCGCGCCCGGCGACCCGGAAGCGGCCTACGACATCCGCCGCGCCATCTGGTCACTATACGACCCGCCGACATTGTATTTTACTTTTGGTTTTTATTACTAAACGTTCGCTCCACACACGAATGAAACTTACGAAGATAAAGGCACAGACACTCTTCTTATTGCTGGTGTAGTTTCATAAAAGTTATATCCCATTTGAAACAAAAGGAATATCTTTGCACAATAGCGAATCAAGTCGACATAAATTCAATCTAGATGTAGATATTGCCCCTGAAGTAAAATAGATCACGTGTAAAACCATCAAGCTATAACTTTTTAACGATATCGACTGAGGACTATTCTGCCACGAGTTTAATATTATATTTAAATAATCGCTATAGTTTTATATTTAAGATTGATCTTTATTAAAATATCTTTTTGACATCCTATGCTTCAATTATTTAATGTTAAAAGACTGCAGAAGCAGAAAGTTCGAGACAATCTCCTGTTAAACGTAATTTAAATATTTTAAATAATTTGATTTTTGGACACGTCAAATAAAGTTATTCTGAAAGACGTTAAAATTTATATTTTCAATTTGTAATTCAAAGAGATGATCTAGATGAGTGTTTCTCAACCATGGACATAATAATACTTCGTAAGTATTATTATGTCAATGTTCTCAACCTGGGGACCGCGAGCCGCGTAGCAAATCCGTATTTTGCAGTGGCCTAAACGCCGAACTTAATTAACATCTGAATATGTGTGTCAGCTATCGACGCATGATTGCTAATGTTGCATATCTTGCAAATATATTGAAAAAACTTGATTTATACAAAAGCAGATTTGAAAAATATATTTTTGATATGATCTCTAATTTTTCAAACCCAGTGGATGGTGAAACACTTAATTCCACACAGTTAACCGTAGTAACGGTTCTTATTAAATAGATCTTCAAAAACTAACGTAGAAATCTAGTGATTACTTTCAAGAGTCGGAAGATATATGGAAAGAAAACATGTCGATTCAAAATCCTTTCTTATCAACCCTCTGATAAAGAATATATGGAAATGGATTCGGAAAAACTTTAGAAGCTGAATCTAAAACAATAAGTGTGTGCAAGTTTTAGGTATCTGTTTCAGAGGAATGTAAGTAATTGCCTGAAAAGGCTTTAACAATCTTGCTTCCTTTTTCAACCACATATACGAGGATGGTTCGATAACTGGCTCAACAAAGAAAACGCAAGTTTTTTTCGACAAAAAACCTTTATTTTTCAATATAGTCTCCTGCTCGCTCAACACACTTATTCCAACGATAGGTATTCCAAATTAGCAACGCCTTCATTGTAGGTCGATGAAATAAAGTCCTCGAATTAGCTATTTACAGCAGCGATTACCTCGGAATTAGACGAAAATCTCTTACCGCCAAGCCACTTTTTTAGATTTGTAAACAGATGATAATCGCTGGGAACCAAATCTGGGGAATAGGGGGCATGGGGCACTAATTTAAATCCCAATTCATGAATTTTGGCTATTGCAATCGCAGACTTGTGGGCAGGTACTTTATATTGATGGAAAAGCATTTTCTTCTTTACCAAATGAGGCCGTTTCTCTTTGATTTTGTCTCTTAAGTTGTTGCAACAAATTGGCATAATACTCGCCATTTATTGTTTTCTCCTTTTCTAAGTAGTCTACCAAGATAATTCCATGAGAATCCCAAAATACGGTTGCCATAACTTTTCCTGCTGATAAAACCGTTTTTGCCTTCTTTGGTGGCGGAGAACCTTTGTGTGTCCATTGTTTGGACTGTTCTTTGGTTTCGGGAGTATAATGGTGGACCCAGGTTTCATCGACGGTTATAAACGGCGCAAGAAATCCATCGGATTGTGGCGAAAACGTGCCAAAAGGTCGCGAAAAACACGCAAACGATTCAGTTTTTGCTCCGGTGTGAGCAACCGTGGCACCCAACGCGCCGAGTATTTTTTCATTTCCACTTCTTCAGTTAAAATTCTGTGCACACTGCCATTTGAGATACCCGCTATGTCTGCTATCTCGCGCATTTTTACTCGACGGTCATCCAATACGATATGGTGGACTTTTTCAGTCATATCCGGGGCAGTAGCAGTTTTTGGACTTTATCACTGTTCTCAACTCAGTTTTTTCCATTGTTTACAAAATCACACGAGACGTTCACTTTAACGCACTGTCAAAAACAGACTAATTGACAGATCGTTCTGTACTGTCATATTTAATCTAATAAAGGATAATTCTACAGAATGGTAAAGAATATTCCTCCGAATTCGCGCCATCTCTGTGTTAGGCCACGTAGTTATCGAACAATCCTCGTATATGCGAAACTGTATTTTCGACAATGACGAACCTAAATACCAACTATCCAAACAAACTGAACTTTTTATCTTGGTTAAGAATGGCAGTAAAAAGCGAAATCCAACACCAAATCCATAAATTAGTATCTGGCCAGCAGGATCAGGGAAGCCATTACAGTTTTAACCCTTTTCTTATTTTTGATAATTTTCATTTCCTTGATTTTTAAGTGTGTGACATTATATTATTATTTGAAAACAAAAGTAAATTTTCCATACAACAACTGTACTAAGAAAAATGAGGTATTTTTGGGACGATTCCCTTAACAGTTTTACACCACAAATGGCGATCGCGAGTAAGTTTAAGCCAAAAATTGGGACCGCCAGGCAAAATAGATTGGGAAACGCTAATTTAGATTAACTCAATCCTTGTATATTTGTAAGTGTCTGCTATTCGCACAATTTTGATGCTGTTAGTTGTAACATTTTTAACGACATTCATAAACGTCTTTTAATTCCATTAGTATGGTGGATCAAATTTTTGGCAATAAGAAAATCGATTTGAACGACAAAAACTAGATTACGTTAAACGTAGCTACGCTTTTCAAAAGTGTTTGATTACTAGGAAAATTATAGAACTGCCTATTCTTTAAAGGTTTATTCGAAATACAGGGTGGGCCAATGAAAACGAAACAGACCCGTCAATTTTTGTTTTTAGGGGAAACTTTTTGTATTTATTTTCTACCTTATCACTTCAACCTCCTAGGGGTGGTGAGCTTCACTCCTAAATTTTTAAATGGGAAAGGTGGTCGCGTGATACACTATTTTAAAGGGTATTTGTCTTGTTTTAACGCTTTCTAGTTTTTCAAATTCGGTAGTTTTTGAGAAAATGCCCTTTACAGATAGTAACCCGCCAAAATCCAATAATTCGTGAACGGTGGCAAATCGTAGAAGCTGAAAATCGAATAGTGTGAAATGAAGCTATGGAAGTTGCACTTTTGGGTCACATCCATCTCGCTCCAACTGTAGGTATGTGTAAGTTGACAACAATTGGTGGCATATTCCGTGCTAGCATTCGAAGAATTTTAAAAACCCATAAACTCCATCCGCATAAAATCCACCTTACCCAAGAATTAATCGAAGATGACTTTGATAGACGTTTGGATTTTTGCGAGGATATGAGTGAACGGATAATTAATAACCCAAATTTGATTTTTAACATTTATTTTTCGGATTAATGTTCGTTTTTTTGTGAACGGCATTGTAATCGCCATAATTGTCGCTATTGGGCCGATGAAAATCCACACATATTCCATGAAGTTCACATTCAAAATCCTCAAATATTAAACGTATGGGCTGGAATTTATGGCGATCGCGTTGTTTGTCCTTTTTTCTACCAGGAAATCTAACGGGAGAAATGTATTTGGGTTTAATATGAGATCATGTTCATTCAGCAATAACTGAAATTATAGAATGAAATGACCGTTATAATGAATAAGTTGATGTTTCAACAAGACGGAGCACCTCCACACTAAGCCATTGCTGTTCGTCAGTGTCTGGACGAAACATTTCCCGGTAGATGGATTTGCCGAAGAGGAGCAGTGGAGTGGCCTGACAGGTCACCATATTTAATACCTTTAGACTTCTTTCAGTGGGACCACATAAAAAGTAAAATTACTAGTACTCGGCCCTAAATGATTTGCGTCAACTGATCCAACAACGAATGCCGGTAAATTACCCCAGAATTACTTCAGAACGTCCGGCGTCGGCGATACCTGTACTATTGTATAGATACTGGAGGCCAACATTTCGAGGGTGCTAGGTGAAAATCCCGAAACAAAAATTCCGATCAAAAATCTCGAAAGACAAAATCTCGAAAACAAAAATCTCGAATGACAAAAATCTCGAATAATCCAGATTTTGTAGTTATTAAGTTGTATGCGTATTATACAGCGTGATTCATGTCAGAATACGCGCCTGAAAGGTCAACAATATGCAACGCCACCTACATTTCCGCGTTTGCACCGATTTCTAATATCTCTGATATGATTCTGTTTAACTTTTATTTAAAAGTTACTATTTTATTTTTAATCTATTTAATTATAAATGTATACAGTGGACATGCGCTGTGGAAAAAATTATACATTTAAGTTTAAATTGTGGACAATTCCTCTTAAAAAATCCACACTGTTAATGACAGCACAATTATGCAACCCGACTGTCACATACCTGTAGAAGATGGAAGCCCTTTAATCCCTACAATTCTTTCTCTGAAACCTATATCTATGATTGGAAACGAATATTTACAATTCAAGATTTTTGTCATTCGAGATTTTTGTTTTAGGGATTTTTGTCATTCGAGATTTTTGTTTTCGGGATTTCGTCTTTCGAGACTTTTGATTCGGGATTTTTGTTTCGGCATTTTCACCGGAATAAAGTGAACCTTAAGGTAAATTTCTTAATCAGTAAAACATTACTGGTATAAATTATGGTAAAAGTGGAAAATCATGAATTATTGGTTTTTGGCGGGTTTCCTGTATGTAAAAAGCATTTTCTCGCAAACTACTTATCCGAATTTGAAAAACTAGGAAGCGCTAAAACGATAATTTAATTCGCTTTAAAATGATGTATTACTCCACCCCCTTCCCCATTAAAAATTTTAGGGGTGAAGCTCGCCACCCCTAGGAGGTGGAAAATAAACGCAAAAACACCTTAAAACACAATTCACGGGCCCGAACAATTTAAAAAAATGACGATAAACGTGAAAAATTGGGTCTGTTTCGTTTCATTGGCCCACCCTGTATGTACTTTTGGTGAGTGCGTCTTCGGTGCTTCTAGAATTGTCTACAGTTAATGAATGTATGATTTAAGGAGCCGAACTCGCCCAGAGTTTTTTCACTGTTAAGAAAATGAAGCACCAGGTCCCAGATGACCCCAAATGTTAATAAACAATATTTTACAGTTTCATGGCAAAATGAAGGGAAATAGCATATTTTTTCTTGTACCTTAATACCTGTGCAGGTTACCTAGGAAAATTAAAAAATATAATTGCTCACTAAATCCAGTAGAAACAATAAAACAGAATAGAATATCTTGTATATTGTAAATATTGTTATTAATCAAGAAATTAGCTTCTCTTCTCAAAAAATCCAGAATCGGATGTTAACATATTTTTGAGTGTTCTTTTTGCAACAGTATTTCGCAAATTTGAAATCCTGGATATAATCGAAGGCCTTAATACAAATAGAATGAGTTTCTGTCAAACCTATCTTTAAACCTAAGGCTGCCACGTTTTTTGAATATCCCGGATTTAAGTCCCTTTCGTCAAAAAAAAACAGTTAATTCAGTTGACTTTAGCATTAGCATTACGGAAGTTCGCATTGTTATAAAGCTGTTCTTACGTTAATAGTAAATGAAATGTGTAAATAAAAAATACAATTTAGTTTTTAGAGGAAACGAATCTGTTTACCAGAAGGCAACGTTTATTTATTTTAACTGCATAATCGCTAGGTAATTTACTATACCTGATTTGGTTTTACGTGAATTTGATTGTAATAAGGAAATAGCAGTGCTGTATCTGAAATTGTTGTCCGTATTGATTGAAGAACAGTCTTCAGATAAGTTAATGATAATTCTTCGGATAAACTATACTCGATGTTAATTAAGCATTAATTGTAAACAATAACGAGGTTTTTCCTGTATTTTATTTTTCGCATAATAAAACACAGTTGGAGAAAGAAATAGCTACTTAATCGTTCCTGCAAGGTGTTTTTTCCCGTATCCGTAAATTTACCGAGAGCGCAATCTTTTCCCTTGAACGTCCGTCTTGCCATTACGAACACATAATTTCAGGTGGATTCCGTTATATATGTAAGTGCAGATTCATCCCAGCAGTTGGTTCTTAGTTATATGCACGTAAAAAGATATAACAGTAATAAAACTGTTTACATACATACAGTACGACTCCTACATACTGCCATATCCTTATAAGTTCAACCCACACTCGATTTTGTGAATGAACTGAGCTGTTGATGAATGGGCACAGCCATCTTTGTAAATGTGAATCTATTTTACTCATTTGCATATGTATGTCAGCTAGTTATTATTATTGTAAAATGTAAACATGCACATGGCGGGCGTGTGGTGTGCAATGAATGATTTAGAGTAAAGTTTTTGAAACAGACAGCTTGGAATTTTGCTGCCAACTCTGGGATGTCTTTTTTGCGATATCATATTTCTTCGGATCCCGGGAAAATTCTTTGGAGTCCGTATGAGTAGCATCTGTCGTTTTCTCATGTAATAGTATGCGAGGTTTTTTTAGACAAATTATGTTGAGATTTAAATTAATGATGCGTCAGTTTTGCAAAAAATTGTGGGTAATTTATTCAGTATTTTCTATAAAATTCTAGTCATGGAATTACATGCAAATGTGTCCAGTAATTTTAATTTTGTAACCTTGAAGGCGCTATTTGAAAATTTTAAACCAGTAGAAGCTGGAATAGTTTTAATGCCGGTTTATATAATTATATGAAGTTTATTACATAATTCTTAAAAATTATAACATTCAATAATTTTATGAAGGGTTATAGAATTTTTTCTCCGCACAAAATAAGCGAAGCTAGAATCTTTCAATATTATTGTATTACAAGGGAAAATTATGTTTAGGTACTATCCAAATCTAATCTGATTTCAAAAATTTTGAAACCTAGTTGTTAGAACTTTGGACAAGACATCAATTTAAAACGTATTCGTGACTGTAATAGCTAGCCATTTAAATCTCCTTGAGACTAGTGCCCGATAAATAATTTTTTAAGGTTCAAATAATTTCGAAATTGTTTGACAACAAATGTGTTGTTCTTCATTTTTCTGTAGAATCAAAGGCAAGAGGAATAGGACAAAGAGATGAGATGCTCCTACTTCACTAAATAAAGGTAATTCACAGGTTGGGAACGCTAATGAACCAGAAGTGTAAATAATTACAGTTCCTCGGCGAATAAAAACAAGAGGATTTTTTTCATTCCCACGAAATAAAGAAATGGGATGGACTTTCCTCTTTAACACGAAACGAAAACAAGGGGTTGTCCCTTCTCATGCAATGAGGGCTAGGGAGGTATTATCCTGCTCTTTTAAACAAAGACAACAGGAGGTGGTTCCCAATGCTCACGAAATAAAGAAAGGCGATGAATCCCCCCAACGCAAAAAATACAAAGTATTGCCCCTTCCCCTGCAGTAAGGTCGGAAGAGCTGTTTTCTAATAATAAAAGCAAGGGAAGAATGCTCAGGAAATAAGAAAGGTGGGATGTATTTTCTCCTTAACACGAAACGAAAACGAGGGGTTGCCTCTTCTCACGCAATGAGGGTTAAAGAGATATTATCCTGC
>JABXWE010019489.1:0-31712 GCA_014611495.1 Limonius californicus | reverse complement strand
AAATTCATTTCGTTGTGGTAATCCCCCGTTTTAACGGCCGATCTAAATCTTAAATACGCGTTTTCCACAAAACCGTTTTCACTCCCCGCGTGCACAATAATTAATCGGTCGCCCTTTGACACTGGCTTTCTTAATCCTTTGTTGCTTTCATCACTCCAACTGTTTTCGAGGGTATGGGAAGCATGAACGTAGGTTTCATCCATGTAAATTATTGGCCGATTTTCTTCGCTATATCGTTTCATATTGCGCAAAAAATGTAGCCGCAGTTGTCTGATATCATTTTTTTCCATAAAAGCTTTCTATTCGTCTTCGCTTTGCGCCAACGGAAACCAATCGCCTGCATTTCCTTCCTAAGGCTTTCATAACTGCCCCCGTAATCAACAGCCTCCACGAACGAATTGTGGATTTTTCGAAGTGTAGGAACCATTTTATGCGTAATATGATAATCAAGTATCAATCGACCTAATACGCATCTGTCGGTGTCGTTCAAATTTGTCTTCGTACCAATCCGGCGTTTCTTCTTGGACGGTGACGTAAATACTGCTGATTGTCCGTTTTTCACACTTTTGCTTTCAACCGAAATTTTTTTTATTGAACGAATATTTACACCAGTCGCCCTCGCTACTCGCTCTTGAACTTTTTTCAAATCCATGATTGGTTGTAGCCCTGCATTAAATGCTTCAAGTTCTTCTTGCATAAAGCTTAAAACATTCGCCACAATTTCTTTGCTTTGTCCGGTCAATCGCTTATTTCTAATTTTTGATTGAAACTCCATAATTATTCACAAGCAATGCTCACTACAACACTACAACTAACGCGTACTTTTTGACGGAGTGTACTAGATCTGCACTGCTCGACGTTTAGGTGTAAATGCGCTCCGGTACTGATAACAGAAATTTGCCACTGCGCACCCTGAACTCAAGTGAAACTTGTCGTCTGACGGGCTGTAGTGAAGTTGTGGTGAATATTCCTTATGAAATTGGGATATAGACGTCTATGTGCGAAGTAGGCGATGTTTTGGTTGTCTTGGGCAAGTGTAGGAGCCCTGGAAGATAAAATTTTGTTATTAATATTGTTTTATATTTTTGTAAATATGTGTGTAGCAAGTTTAATCTTGAGTCTACGTTTCTTTATGGTTATAAATAATTTATATGTTTAAAAAAAAGGTAGTGTTGATGTATTTGTGTTTATGTAAATCAAGTTGTTAATTTGGAATGTATGAAAGTTAGTTGAAGGAAAGTATTTTGAGGTTATAATTTGAATTTTATTAATTATTTTATTGGTAACAAATATGGTTGTTGTAAATGTGTTTAGGGGGCTTTATTAATCATTAAGGAATCTATTTTTAGTAATTTTTAGGCAGAATTGTTTAAATTTTGTAAATTTGAATATTTAACCTCATGTATTTTTTTATTTCTAATATTCATGTAACGCATATCAAAAGATGCAGAATTATGAAAAGATTATGATTATGAATTGTATTTGTTAATTTGGTAAATTTTCGGAATGTAGTCGGTTATTGTCACTCAAAGTAGAAGCACGTATTTTCGTGTGCTCCAAATTTTGAATATTAAACCATTAAGGTTGAATTTTGTATAAATTGGGTGTGGTCAATTTTAATTTTTATAATAACTTTATAAGGTTATGTTTTGTGAAGAATATTAAAAATGTAAATGTTATAAATCTAATTTGAAAGTTAATTGTGTCTAGTGTGGTTAAAAATTAAAAGAACTTACCTTCTGTTAAGCCCTGAAGTTGAGTTTAATTTTAAATTTAAGTGGTTTACTGAAAAAAAATATCAATTTTAAAATCAATTAAAAGTGATTTATAAAAGATCTGACTACGTTGAAATAACTTACCTGCTATAAGTAATGCAATTAAACTAAAATATTAAAGTATAATATAGGAGCTTTACAACACTTAACTAAAGTTGTAATTTGAACATTGGTCAACGATCACGGATGCAGCCAGACGTTTGCAGAGATGATTCAACAGTACGAGATAAGGCGAGAATTCGAGCAGCCGTTGCAGATTTAAATTGTGAGAATAAAGGCGTGTTCACACAGTACATCAATAAGATAATTCCACAATTGTTTAATAATTGTATTTGGATAATTTTTTTATTATTATAAATTTATAACTATCTGTAGCGAGGTAACGAACTGTAACCCCGAGATTTTTGTTGTTTTTATATGCTGGGATATTAAGAAATTGATTTATTTGTGTAAATAAGAATATTTCTTTTTAATTTTTACTATTGGTGTAACCAACGTATAGAATTTAATTTTGAGCTAGCCGAGGTAAAGAAAATTTATTTAGTTTAATAATTTATTTATTAACATATTACATAGCATATATTTATGGCTTGTCAACGTGGGGCTTATGAATTATTTATTTTATAATTTGTAATTCATGGCATATATTTATGTCACCATCAAGGTGGAGTTTAATAATTATTATTATAAATTATAATACATAGCAATATTTATACTCATTTTTTAAACAATCGCTCGAACCCGTCAATGTTTGAGGGGGAAACTTTTTGTGTTTATTTTCAACCGTGTCACATCAACCTCCTAGGGGTGGTGAGCTTCACCCCTAAAATTTTAACATGGGAAAGGGGTCAAGTGATACATCCTTTTAAAGGGCATCAAATTCTAGTTTTAACTCTTCCTAGTTTTTCAAATTCAGATCAGTAATTTTCGAGAAAATGCCATTTAAAGATAGTAACCCGCCAATAAACCAATAATTCATGATTTTTCACTTTTACCATAATTTACATCAGTAATTTTTTTTTATTAAGAAGTTTACCTTATCTTTCACTTTATTAAATGTTCGAAATGTTGACCTCCAGCATCCATACAGAAGTACAGGTTCTGTTGAAAACGGTTTCGGACGTTCTGAAGCAATTCTGGGGTAATTTGCCGGCATTCGTTATTGATCCGTTGACACAAATCATTTAGGAATTCTGGAGTACTATAAATTTTACTTTTTATGTGGCCCTACAGAAAGAAGTCTAAAGGGCTTAAATCTGGTGACCTGGCAGGCCACTCCACTGCTCCTCTTCGGCCAATCCATCTACCAGGAAATGTTACGTTCAGATTATGTATCACACGATCCCCTTTCCCATTTAAAATTTTAGGGGTGAAGCTCACCACCCCTAGGCCGTTGAAGTGACAAGGTTGAAAATAAACGCAAAACGTTGCCCTCTCATAACAAAAATTAACGGGTCCGAGCGATTTTTTAAGAAATGACGATACATATGAATAATCGGGTCTGTTTCATTCTCATTGGCCCACCCTCTGTATGCATTATATTCAGTAATCGTTCATATTCTAAAAATTCTGAAGGCATTATTTATAGTTTTAAGGAATTTCGTTCTGTATATTTTAAATATATTTTCAAATATACAAGGTGTATGGTATCGCCACCGTAAAGTAATCTTGTTTCATGTTAAGAAAAACATAGACAATTAAAATGATATACGAGTGTTAATGTCTAGTTCTTATCGTTTCTGCCTTATTCGTATTTGTAGTAAAATTTATATTCCCCCCACATAACCGATGATCTATCTCTATCCGTTCCACGAGTCTACTACTCAATGTGAGACATCATGCAGTTCGTAGATATCCCTAAAAATATTAAACATTACTCATCTGCAAACTATCTCCCCCGCTGTGGAAGCCTACATGCCTAGAAATCGCGTCGCCAGGACGGTGGCAAATAGGGGAATGCTCAGTAGATATACTGGGACATAAAATACATCCGGCGCACCAAACAGGTATATGCTGTAGCGTATTGGGCGGCTGACTAAAACATTCACGAACGCGCCCGAAACCGTGCTGTTTAAATGCCAAGAAGCCTCTCTTGAAATACAGTAATTATACGATAAGGCCTCAAGTTCCCGACTGTTTGGATGTCGCCAACGAAAACAGCGCCTGGCAAAAGTGTCAGTCAAGGATGCTAAAAATCCCCCCTTGTTTATTAGGCTGAAATAGCACTTGCAACTGTCAATGTACCAACCCTTTTGTGCAAAGCCTAACTGTACGAACTAGAAAGCGAACTTGTAATAAAATGCTTCATAAGTTGGACATTCACTTGAATGCGAAACTAAGTAAAAAGTTAGGAAAATAGTGAAGAATGTCTGAGGAATTTCTGTGTCGAAAAAGAAATGAAAGGGGTGAAATATTGCTGGAATAATTGCCTATCAACGCCTGTATGCCATTAACTCGTTTTCCAAGAAACAGGCAAACAAAAATGGATGTGACTTAGCTCATCTGAAAATACAAAAAATAAAATTGACTCCAACTGCTCAAACTGCTAGTTTGATAATACAAGAACTACGCGAAATAAGAAATAATAACTGCAGATTTTTAGGAGCAAAGATAAAAATACAATTAGGACACATAAAATCAGACAATAAGAAAATACAGGAATTGGTAAAAGACAACTTAAATCAACAGTGGATTTCTATAGATAATAAATTCGACAAGCACTGATGCAACAAGATCCAATAGCAGCGAATCAGAATTTAGAAATAATAACGGTTACATCTATTGTTGATAATGTAGCAAAAAAAGTAGCAGAAGGGTGTTCACTAAACCTAAAAAAAATTAGTAAGAATACGGAGAATATGTTAGAACGAAAACAAATCAGGAAAATAATTGTTCGATTAACATTGTATCACAGGTACATAAATTGTTTTCGAAAATTCTAACTCGCAGAGTAATCAATTTAATATCATAGGGAGCACCAACATGCAGGTAAGAACGGACCATATGAGGGCAAAATATCTCAGAACTACGAGGGCAGCCTTTTAAGTTTTTACAAAAACTAGGAAAGAAAAAAACAAACAATTTTATTGCTTTTCAAAATATTCGCCTTTAAGATTTATACACTTTTGTATGCGTTCAAACCAATTCTCGAAACATTTTTTCCACTCTGAAATTGGTTTTTGAAGGCTTCAACAGCTGCTTGGGGTGATGAAAATCGCTGTCCACGCATTTTATGCTTGACATTCGGGAACACAAAGAAGTCGTTAGGCGATAAATCAAGGAATGCGGGCAATGAAACAATAATCCGATGTTTTTCTCCTTCAAATAATCAATTGTTTGCTGTGTGAGAGTAGGCATTGTCATGATGAAGAAAGATGCGACGTTTTCGGTTGTTTTTCCTGATTTCGTCGATTACTTCTGGCGAATAAGTTGTTGTACACCATTCAGCGTTAACTATTCTTCTATCCTTTAAAGGAATGGTTGCAACATGTCCAATACAACCGAAGAAACAAGCGATCATTTTCTTGGAAGTGCTTCGTGAACGAACAACTTTTGTGGAATTCGGTTAATCTTGGAACACCCAAACAGTGGATTGTTGCTTAGTTTCCGGTTCATAGGAATATATCCAAGTTTCGTCACCTGTTACGATGTTGTATGCGGATTTTGCAGTTCCTCGGTCGAATTTTTTGAACATTTCCTTACACCAATTAACACAAGCCCGTTTGGAGCTTCGGTCAAACTATGCGGAATCCATCGCGAACAGATCTTTTACACTGCTAAATGCTAAATCGAATGTACTGCAGTCTTCGATATGCCTAAAGATGCCTCTATCTCACTGTAAGTCACATGCCGATCTTCTTCAATCATGTTGCGCACAGCATCGATGTTTTTTTGGAACAACAACCGATTTTGGTCGACATTTACGAAATTCATCACTGAGGAACGCACGATTACGACGAAATTCTGCAAAACAATTTTCAACAGTCTTTTCCGATGGTGTTTCATTACCAAAAGTTGAACGAAGTGTATCTATGCATTGTTGTTGAGTTAGGCCTTTATTAAAGTCGTAAAAAAACATCCGACGAAAACCTTCTCGTGAAATTTCCATTTTTCCGCAAAATCGCTTCTTTTAAACGCTCACTGGGAACAAGCTATTAGGTCAATTTCTAAGTTGCCAGTGTTTTTACTATAACAAATGTCAAATTTTACGAAAATACTGATGACACAGTGTCATCGTCTAACAAATATAATCCAAACAGCACTACAAAATGCTATTTTCCTAGATGTAAGGCAGGCATTTGACAGGGTGTGGCACAGAGGACTGCAACATAAAATCAAGAAAACATTTCCTCATGAATATTACCATCTATTACATTCGTACCTCACTCGCAGAACCTTTCATGCAAAAATTGGCAAGGAAGTATCCCAAATGAAAGATATAGGAGCAGGAGTACCTCAGGGAAGTTGCTGGGGCCTATGCTATATCTACCATTTACCTCTGATCTACCAACACCAGAACAAACGGAAATAGGTTTATTTGCTGACGACATGCCGATACTCACGTATAACGAAACTCCCATGGCAGCATCAGACGCACTACAGATCCATTTAAATCAAATTGAAGAGTGGATTCTTAAGTGGAGAATTAAGATAAATGGGAGTAAATCAATACACATTACATTCACGACAAACAACAGGCAACAATGAAGTTAAATACCTGGGATTACATATCGACAGAAGATTGACATGGAAAACCCACATTAAAAAGAAACGAAAGAAAATGAACTTAAAAAGGAAGAATATTTATTGGCTCATCGGGAAAAACTCCTCATTATCATTAGCCAACAAAGTAATGTTGTACAAGACTATCATCCGACCAATCTGGACCTATGGTTGTCAGCTGTGGGGCTGTGCAAGTAGATTTAACATCGAAGTTATTCAAAGTTTTCAGTCCAAAACCATTCGTAGTATGTCAGGCGCACCCTGGTATGTGACAGACCAAACACTCCACTCAGACCTCAACATCCCATACGTGAGCGAACTAATCAAACAGTATGCTATCAAACATCAAAAAACCCACCCACCCAAATGAAACCATTGCACCGCTGGTTGAAGATCCTCAACTCAGACGTCTTAAGAAGATATGGTCAAAAGATCTAACAAACTAACAGCGGGATGACTCCACTGGGAGTCTTCCAACCAAGCCTAGATAGTATAAAACATTAGCTCATAGAATGTATTAATGTTCTGATTGCCAATTAAATAAAGTTAAAAAACAAAAAATCTTAATAACGCCGTCGGCGTCGTGGTCGTTTGTAAAAACTTAAAATGCCGCTCTCGTATACTCTACAGGGGTGAAAATGCAGGTTTATGGAGAGTGGCGACTACAAGGAAAAGATTTTTTTCCTATCAGTCGTATGGTACACAGACGGCTCACAACCCCAGACGGATATCGGGACGGGTATATACGGGTGTATAGAGAAACACCGGGTGAAAAACAGCTTTGACAGGTAAGCCTCGGTGGTCCTAACCAAAATGAGCTGTAGTGTGTGAGAAAACTGTAGAAGGTTCTATGTAGGCATGCACGTCTGACAGCTAGGCGGCGTTGAATGCATTATCGAGCCTAAAAGCGTCATCAAGACTGGTTTGGGAATGCTATGAAGAACTCGACGATCCGGCATGGCAGAACACGATGCGACTGCTCTAGGTTCCAGGCAACTATAGGATCAAAGGTAATGGGAAAGCCGATCAACTCACAATGTAGGGATTAATAGTTCCTTATTGAGAATCAGAACCAGCTGTAGGGTGCCTAGAAATGCAATCCGCAGCTATATAAGTGGAAAGATTTACAGTCAACACAAAATCTGCTGGGCCAACAGACCAGGGCTAAACCATAGCAAGTAAGTGGACTTTGCTCGAAAAGAGTTGAAGTGCTTGGCAACCACATATTGAACCGAGAGATTTCAGCAAACACCCTATGAGATGCCTGTGCAAATGCTACAGGGTACTAAGATCACAGATTGGATGGATTGACAAACCAATTAAGTGGACTAATAACGGCCGAATAAGCCGGGTTTAGAAAGGATTATATCACCAGCGATGATCTTTTGACAATAATGATTCTTATAGAAAAATCAGTGGAGTACAATTTTAATTACTATCTAGCTTTTGTAGACTTCCAAAAGGCATTGGATTCAGTGGAGCAATTGGTAATACAAAAGAGGTTAAGAAACGCAAGGGTTGATGATGGATATATCTAAATACTTAAACACATTTCTGACAACGCAACGTCTACTACACAATTACATGAAAACACAGACATTACAAATATACGTATGCGTATGCATACTTATCAGACAAGGACGCTGTCTCCAAAACTTTTTACTGTGTCTTTACTATTTTCACTTACCACCAAACCAAACAAGTTAGTAAATGGTCTGAAAATAACAATTTGTGGATGACTTTGCATTGAAGATAGAAAATGTAGAAAGCTATACGTCGGCGATATAATCAAACTTGATAGGGACAAACAGACCACTGAAATATACAGAATAAGAAAAATTGCGCAACAGTTTAAAAAACAAAGATATTCCTCTACGCCCCCGAACCAGCTTCTGCGATCATAGAGTTCTCCGCGTTTTCATCTACTTGATCAATCACAAAACAGTCAATGGAGAAGCTATGTCTAGCGCAACGGTTAATTGAACGACAAATACTCAATATCCTTCTAAAATATCGCAAGAGAAACGATCGAATAATACAAAATATCGCAAATCACAGATGTAGTGGAAGCAATAGCATTGCGTTACACGTTGCAAAATGTAAGGAGATTGTCAACTACTGTTCGAAAATGGAGACCATATTGCTATGATATTATAGTGGAGGGTTGTCAAGTAAAAGTTTCTTCTTAATCTTTCTTCTTAATCTTCCCCCTTTTACCGTTAGGTGTCGGGGTTGGTCCTGTTAGGTGGTGTTGTACCATTTTCGCCAAGCCTTCGATCCTGTGTAAGGTCGGCTGCTTGTTTCCATTCCAGTCCTCGTTTCTTTAGCACTTGTCTCACTTGTTCTGTCCACGTAACACGCGGCCTACCCTTCGCTCTTCTTTTCCATTCTTTGGTCTCCAACACTGTTTTTGGTAGTCTACCCGCGCACATTCTACTAATATGGCCTAGCCACCTCAACTGATTGTTTTCTACCTGTTTTTGTAACGAGCTAACTTGTAGTCTGTCCCTAATTTCTGCGTTTCGGGTTCTATCTAAGTTTGTGACTCCCTCTATTTTCCTCAGCATCTTCATTTCCGTAGCTTGTAACCTGGCTTTACTCTTCTCGTTTAGTACCCAAGACTCGCTGCTGTAAGTTAGTGTAGGGATATACATGGCTTTGTATACTTGCAATTTGGTGTTTTTCAAGATTTGTCTGTTACTGAATAGTCCTTTGTTTAGTGCATAAAACATTCGCTCGGTAGCTCCAATTCGGTTATTTAGCTCGCTGTCGATCTTGCCTGTGTTTTCAATGGTGGCTCCTAGGTATTTGAACGAGTTCACCTTTTCCACAACTTCACTGCCAATCTTTACTTTTGCCCCCACTTCCTGTTTGGCCACCACTAATGTTTTGGTTTTACTACCGTTAATTTTTAAGCCTCGTTTTTCTAAGGACTCCTTCCAGACTTCCAAGTCATGCTGCATTGCTTCTTCCGTTCTTGAAGTTATAACCACGTCGTCCGCAAAAGCTATTCCTCCCATAAATGTTGGCTGCAATCTTCGGTATCCTATCTGGTATTTCTTTGTTTCTGTTTGCATTCTTTCATCGCATCATCCATTACGGCCAGAAACAAAAGCGGACTCAAGATACCCCCTTGCCTGACTCCTATCTTGGTTACAAACTCGTTTGACTGGATGTTTCCTGTTCTCACGCAGTTTCTGGTTGTGTTATAAGAACTCTTTATGGCCTTATTATTATTAATATTATTAGTATTAACCCCTCGCTAATGTTTCTTTTCTTTAGGACTTTCCAAATTTCTCCTCTCTTGATCTTGTCGAAGGCCTTCTCTAAGTCTATAAATACCAGGTATAATTTTCATTGTATTGTATCGTCTTCTCTATCAACTGTCTCACCACAAAAATCAGGTCTTGGGTCCCTCTCCCCTTTCTAAAGCCACACTGCTCCTCTTCCAGGCTTCCCTCTAGTTCGGATCTCAACCGTTTTTCTAGTATGCTCTCGTATAATTTGCTGGGTATACTGAGCAGCGAGATCCCTCGGTAATTGCTGCACTCTCTGCTGTCGCCTTTTTTATGAATTGGAACTATGGCAGCTACTTCCCAGTCCTCGGGGATCTTCTTGCTATTCCACGCCTTCGTGATAACTTCCATTAATAAGTCGGTACCCTCCTTTCCTAAGTACTTTAACATTTCGGGGGTTACACCATCGCACCCGGCCGCCTTACCCAGCTTCAATTTTCTGATGGCAGCGTTTAATTCGTTTAATTCTTTGTAGCTAATTTGGTGGGCTTCAGCATGTCTCTCTGCCGTTTGCTCGTTTTCCTCTGCTTGCATTTCATCGCCTGCCATAAGATCTTCAAGGTACTCCTTCCAACGTTCTGTAATTTCGGCCTGTGTAGTCGCTACTTCCTTGTTTCTCTATTATGATTTTAAAAATGTAATTTCATTATATCTGAAGTTGAACGAAATCATATATCTTCCTATTAAACATTTACGGATATGGTGGTTATGTTGGCTATTTTCGTTTTATAGACAATTTTATCACTTGCTAACGGCACTGCTAAAATGTTGTTAGGGTACATTCACGCTAACGAAGAAATTGACAAATAAAGTACAAAGTAAAATATAATATCCTGCATACCTACGATAAATTGAAAATTGCTAATAAATAAATTAATAGATAGTAAATGATATAATAAATATAATAAAGGAAGTGCATATATTCTGTGAAACACTGTATTTTTATAGAAATCACAATTAAATATAAATAAAATGAGTATAGCGCACATTTCAAGCCAGCTATAAATAAAAAAGAGATGGAATAATCCTTGTAAGAAAAAGTACATATGACGACGTAACTGAACATTTTAAAACAGTATTGCAATATTATTAATTAAACATCCACCTCTGAAAAGTGTAGTTTATACATATTACTAAGCGGGTGGGGATGAAACAATCGTAATATTTATATGCAATACGACTAACAAGTAAATTGATCAGTAACAATAAAGAGATGAAGCAGCTTTCAGGAAATACTTCGGCATTCATGACGATTTATTTTGAATACTGTAAGTGCGAAGAAAATGTTTAAATCTTACCAAGACAATACGGATATCGAATATGTAAAATATATCATTATTCTAGCTTTTATAGATTACCGCTAAACTTGCGGCGCAATAGCACATTGGTCTGTTTTGAGAAGATTACAAGAGACAACAATTGATGACCGTTATTCTTCGCTTTTAACCACCTTTACAAACATTGTGTGCTGTAAGATCATACAGAAACACAAACCCGATACAATTACAACCCCTACGCCACCTTAAAGGTGGTCTTATGCCTTCCACCAGTTGACCTTTTTGTGGAGGAAGTAGCTGTGAGGATGGCTTTTTGACGCTGAGCCATAGGGGTATGTGGCACAAAGCAGGCAGGAGAGACAGGCATACCCGCATCCTCGATAAGGCAGTCGTCAAGACCCCTCTTCTAAACGCAATGGTAGACTACCTCCCTCCACGATATGCCTTCAATATACACTTTAGTGTTTATGCCAAAGCCCAGCCAACCCAGCATATGGACATATCCATCTTTACCGACGGAAAGAAGGCATGGAACGTGTGCCGCAGTCTTCTCCGATTACTTAAACCTACGCCACAGTATACCACTAGGCAAAATTGCTACTGTCTTCCAAGCGGAGGTAGTGGGAATAAGGCATGATGCATATGCAATTCTTAAAAGACAGATCAAGAACCAACGCATTGGTATCTACAGTGACAGCAGACCCACTTTACTAGCCCTGGGTAGTTGTAAAATTATCTCAGGAGTGGTACTTCAGTGTCGTGAAGCTCTCGACTATATCTCAAAAGATAATGTCATTTCCCTTATATGGGTGAAAGGACATGAAACTACGGCAATGCTGAGGCTGATGAGATTGCGTGACTGGCCTCCGAACAATCTCTTTGGGGGACAGAACCCATTATTCTTATATCCCTAAGGACATTAAGCTTTATGCTATGCAAAGAAACCCTAAAACACTTCACACGAAGATGAGTAAACAGCTAAACACTGAAAGTCGGCGTTATATAAGGGTTGCTACTACTGCACCCTCGCTAAACAGTGCCAAATATTGTGTCCAACTGTCCCGAAATAACCTGCAACTAGTTATAGGTATCTTATCTGAACATTGCACCCTAAATCAACACATGCACAGGGTGGGACTGACGGACAGCCCAAACTGTCGAGGACGCAACGGGAATACGGGAATAACGAGACGGCAGAACACAGCTCGCGCAACAATCAGAGGATCCATGTTGGGAGATTTTTGGGCTGATATGGGCGTAATCAGCAATACAATGGGCCCACCTATGTGGCCTAAGTGCATGTGAATTATCTCACCCTCCCAAATCTTACAATGAACAATGAATTACAATAAATGATGTGTAGACTTCATTGTAGCATATTTTTTCTATGTTAATTTAGAAATTTTTGGACAGTTGGAATGGATTATGTGCGGAATACATACTGACTCATTCATTCATTTATTCATTCAGTACACTAAAAATAGGAAACGCTTTATCATAAATTATGAAAAATGCAAATTATACTAAAACAGTTCAACAACAAATCAGAACAAACTGTTGAATAAATTGTTACGACCCAAACGCTTGTTTTCGTCAGCCCGTAACATACTGATGGGACGGGCTCTTCGGCTAGCACAGGGGGGCGGGAAGGTTCGCGGAATACGTCTACTGGAAAGTCTGGACTGTACGGGGTAAGTTGGTTATATAATATATTAAATAAAAGGTTTATACAAAACGTTCAAATGAAGACCAGAGTCGGTTTAGCTATAAATTACGTATGAAGAAAGGAATTCAAGACGTCCAAACTTATTGCCCGATCCGCCACTGAGTAGGTCATTTACGGTAAGATATAAAAAAAGAACTGTGTAGTCAATATCAGCTGACTTCACAACACAAGTACAGTAAGATATTAAATCACTAAAAATTAGCAACGTCTTTATTTCCTGAAAATACAGTTGATTCCATTTTCTACAAATCGAGTTTAGGAATATATTGATTCTTAATCGATTGTAGAAGAGAGAAACAGACAACAGTAGAAGATGAAATCACGTCACTGACAATTGAAACAAGAAACAACGGACTAAATTTACACCATATTACGCCATGAAAATGTTTCTGGAATAACGACGAACTAATAATTTTAAATCGCCCAGAAGTTATAAACAGATCTACAGAGTTTTTGTTCAAACGGAAAATATTCACGAGATCGTTAAAGGGGTAACGAGGTTAATTTTTATCTATATAAAACGATGCCAGAAATCACACGTTATATCAACTAAATTACTTATTTCGTTATGTATTTAATTCGAATTATTATCCAGTTTTATTACGAACATGATTACATACTATATTAAATTACAGGAGCTATTATTAACGCCACCCTATTTTCACTGATCACAAGATCCTCTACACGCCATAGATTACTGGGTTTGACATCGATTCTCAAAACAAACCGTGACGGTAGACTCCACGATCATAATTCTTAGAAATACCTTCAAAAATGCTAACATACCAGTAATAACTTTCGGCGTAACAAAAAATGGTATAGGATGCTCTATTTATAAATTAGAGCGTTAGAATGAATTTATTGAACATTCAAATTCAAATGCGAGAAAACCAAGACAATCGTCCCAAAATACAAGCCAAGGTATTGTTGAATATTATGCTGTAATCCAATAACATAAAAATAAATGGCTTTGGGATTGCCATAATGTTTCACAAATCAATACTTCACTACCTAGAAATTGGAAAATACCCGATGCCAAAAGAGTCACATATTTCAGAAAGCTTTTTAACACTGTTATTGTAAAGTTAACAGTAACAATTTAAAGACTTGTAAGAGTTTCTGCAAATGCATATTCAAAAATAAAGTCCTCTAACATTATCAATTTTTTGATGCTAGGGATATTTTTGGGTGATATAAAGTACATGATAAACAGTAAACAGCCCTTGCATTTGAAAAGTATCCATCCGTAATATTCAGATAATAAGAGGAGCATTAGGAGAATTTTAGATCTATTTACATCTTTAAAAAATGGATATGGACAACAAGTAAACCCCTGACCCGTACGCAACCCTATTTAAAATGTTAAATAGCACCTTCCAATTATGTTTATACTAACCTTAACTAATTTTAATTATTTACATAAGAGATTTCGACACATTCCTTATTTCGGTACTACATCAGAAAAAAATGCAAAAATTATAATTAAAACAAGTACATTTAAAGTAATTCAGAAAAGATAGGACCTCGATTTGTAAAAATCAAGTATTTGGAAATTGAACTGTTCACAGTGTAATTCTGTATACAGAGGTTAGACACGTTTGATACCACATACAAAGACCACATACGCTCGTACAAATACAAAATGATATAATAACGTTTTTACATTTCTGTGATGATAAATATAAATTGGACATACTTGAGGCCTTTCAAATTCACAAATACACGTTAACGAATATACTTTTAATTAATGTGGATTGAGCTCATAAATTTCCCACTATTGGAATTTTTGGAATAGAAGTCCAGAGTCAAGTTCAACTCAAGATCCAATATATTGTTCATCCAACTGCAAATGTTTATAATATTAATTGTTGCCTTACTTCGTGGAAATTCATATATATATTTTAATAATAATAATAATAGACTCAATGTCCTGTTGAAATTGAGTCTATTATTATTATTAAATATGTTTATAGTATTTCGCTTGTACTTCACATAATATATATTGAAATGCGTATAAAACTCAAACAAATGATGTTTAAGTTAATAACTGCAGCAACCGAACTATACTTTGATAACTATCAAATAATTGTAGTAAATGTTAGAAACTGCATGACTTAAGTAAAGACACGCGTTTTGTTTTACACATCCAACCAAAACTTTTGGTGCTCATAATGTTCAAATATTCTTTTAATCAACAACTCATGAGAGATTTAACAGATTTAAATATTCTCTGCACCAAAACTAAATTTTAGAAGCTTTAAATTGATACAACCTAAAGGGTAAGGTGTTATTTAAGATTTCAAAGTAGGGTAAGCTGTGCACGAGTGATGTATTGGCATCTAAAAAGCTTCCATCAACGGCATCTCAATATCTCTTCCGGTGCTCTGAATATTGCGGGTGGAAACTTTTCAAATAAATAGGCTGTATATATAATTTACCAATAAAATGTTGAAGTTGTAGGTTTATTAGGTTATTTTTGGGATAGGCGTGCTTTTGGGGGCATTGGAAATACGTAGGATATCAGTTCCAAAATTTTCAATATTTAATAAAAAACAACAAAATTTCAGTCATTATATTGTGGTTGCCGTCAAATATACTAAAAGTGTATTGAAAATATTAAATTCGCCAACGCTCTCGTATAGTGGCCGTAAAAAAGGTCTGATAAATTTATTTTCTGAATAAAAAATTAAGTGTTATAGCAATTGCAAGGCATACGGCTTATACTATTTTAAAGAGTAACCTTTGGAGATGTGCAGGAACAATTACAGAATTTTTGGATAGTTGGACAGACATGGAAACATGGCACAATGTGTTTTTTGAGGAACAATTTGCCAAAGCTAATTCAGTTATTGAAGTGCAACATTTGTTTCGAACACAATTTAACGTTCGTAATGCTCCTAAGCACAAAAGAAGAAAATGCGAAACTAATGGATAAGCTTTAAGAGGTAAGTCAACTGGAATACCTGGATCTGCGTGTAATCCAGAATATGGAAGGAAAGTTAAGACATTTAATTCTTCGAAGTCCTCAATGATCTGTTGGTAAACATGAGTCTGCATTAAATTTATCAGAAGTAGTACGCGACGAATGTTCAAGAAAAATAAAAGCTTCATCCTTACACAATTTTAATTGTATAGTAGTTGACCGATCAAAACAAACAAGAAACAAACATCAAATTGAATTATGAACTTTTATGACTAGGAAATGGTAATACACATACGGCACGCTACTTATTCATAACTGACGAAGCAAAACTGTCGATACTGAGTCATCGAAAATCCTGGCGAACTTCATCAAAATCCCTTACATTCGCCGAAGTTACAGTTTGGTACGTACTTTCGTCATCAGGATAAACGGGCAATGTTTTTGTAGGGGAATAGTGAGCGTGACGTCTCGAAGGTATTCACAAATGCTTCAAACACTTTGCCTGCCACGAATTGGAGAGTAGAGAGATGAATAAAACCAAGACCAATTGATGAAGTTAACAAGCAGTGGGATAGAAATTCAAGCTATTCCGCAGGAATTACTTACTCGAGTCATGTTTAATTTCGTCCATTGCTTAAAAAAGTGTATTAAAAATGACAGAAGCCATTAGCGGCATACAATATCTCATTATGTAAATCTCCCGTTCGTATGGATTAAGAAACCTTTTGGTTTAAATTTGTGACATATAACAATAAATTATTAAATAGAAAACAAAATAATCAGTTCTTTTTGACGGTTCCTGTATAAATTATACTATTTTTTCATGGGTAATACAAGTTTGTTGTCAAATTCATTTTAATGGAATTAAAAGCGTGTGTTAGATAAGGACGATTGCTATAGGCGACGAAAACTACATAATGTACTATTAACGCCGGGAAAACATTACCTCTCCATCAGTAATGCTTGCGTAAGGAAATATTGTGCCCGTCCACTTGCTTGTGTCCTTTCGCTCTACATTGTTTGCTCGCTACCGTTTGCTCGACATCTACTTGCCTGCGGGGCAGATGCGCGACCCCTATTTCACCAAATTTTCTCTCGCCACCCCCTCTTACAGTACACAACTTCAATCAGAATTAGCGGATAAACGGCCAACTGACGCCGTCTGTTACCAAGTAACGCAATTTGTTTATTTGTTCACCGTGTTTCCGGAAATTCCACCATATTTGGAAGGTTGCTGGATGACACTGGAATAATCTGCAAATATAATTTTTGTTTATATAAACAGTGGGCCGCGATGAGATTAGTCAATTCAAAATTGTGTGCTGACTGTGTATTTAGTGCAATAAATCGATAACAAATATTTAATTTGTGAATACACGGGTTCTTAAAAAGAGTTCTCTAGCCGAAGTTTTGATGTACCTCTAAGATGAGAAACCAGAATATGTGAACATATTCTCCAATTCCTTTTGGCTTCTTAGGTTGGCTTTCCTTGCTGATATTTTTGAGCACTTAAACACTATCATAGGCAAATAAACACCTAGACCTCTAATGTAAATGGCGATATGGTTTCACTAATTTTGGTTGTGGGTGCAGAGCTACAGAGGCCGCTAGTGTTCGTTTCAATTGTAAATTCCAGTTAGCCAAATATCACCTGGAAGCAAAAACTATGCATAGCTTATCTGGCTATTCAACATTTCAAGTGGCGTGTTTGTTTGCTTAGCCAGGTAAAGCAGCTACCCCTAATTTGTCTGTTTATTGCTTTGCAGTCAATTGCTGCAGTGAACGGAATGGTATAATGTAGGCAAAAATAAATCCCCGGTGTTTATTTGCCTATGACACTATGAATAGCATTTTGCAAGGCGGCGATATTAACACAATAACAGCCACGGACAAAATTAACGAATTTATGATGATATTTGATTTCTGGTGGACTTCAATTTGAAAAAAGAAGTTTGATGCATTCCAGTGCGTTCAAGAACTTGTGGAAGACTTAGTTAGATGATAATATGATGAAATCTGCAGGTGTTTGTGGATATGTAAGCTAGTTGCACAATTTAAAACAACAGTTCATTCACTATTTGCCCAATGAAATTCAAAACAATTATGACAATCACAGATGGATACTGAATCCGTTTGTAGACAATTCCGTTGAACAATTGAAATTTCCACAAGCATGGAAGAAAAACTTATTGAAATATCATTTGATGGAATGTTGAAATTAGACTTCTTTCCCCACAGCATAGATCAATTTTGGGCCAAAATAATGCAAGAATACTCCGAGCTTGCGGACAAAGCTATAACGTGTTTGGTGCCATATGTTACATCATATTTGTGCGAATTAAGTTTCGCGTCTATGACTGCCATCAAAACAAAAGTAAGAACGCGCTTCAAACTTGGAATTATATTATTGTGTGTGTATCGAAAACCGAGTCATTTTATGTTTACAGATATTTATGTTTAAGTTCTTGCATTTATTGAAAATTTTAATATTTTAAGTTTCAATAATTTTTGTTTACTTTGTGAAAGGCAGAAATAGATGTCTTGAAAAGGCATTTCGTTGTATTTTGGAAATCCTCCCGGGAGCCCTCGTGGTCGAGACCCACACTTTGAGGACCACTGAGCCCTATTGTATTGTATTGTATGAAGCGATGCAGGTTTTTTCCACCTGCAGCACTCAGACCATAGGCCCATTGTGTGATCCGTCCTATTAGGGCTCGTCCCCAAAAAGCCCAGTGCCCACTGCGAAGGCTAGCAGCTGGTTTAGGGGGATGAGCTGTAAATCTTCCGGTTCCAGTATTCCAGCCCCAAGATATTTGTGCCACATCCTCATGAGACTGAGGTATTGGCACATTATGTGAAGAGAGGTTTCATCGCCTTCATGGCATAATTTGCAAGTGGAATCGTCTGTAATGCCGATCGTATGTACGTGTTTGTTCAGGTAACAGTGGCCCGTTAGGAGTCCTGTTAGGGTCCTGATTTGCTTCTTGTTAAACTTTAGGAGCTCTTGGAACTTTGGTAGGGGTTCCTCTCCGATAAAGAGTTTATCCTGCCTAGGTCCTTGTTGTGACGACCAGTCCTGAACGAGTTGGGTTTTCACCCACTTCTTCATTTCTGGTTCTGGTCTGAAAGAGTGCCCATTAGAGCCCTGTCTGGCCAGCGAGTTCGCCTCTTCGTTACCATCGATGTGGCTGTGGCCTGGTACCCACAGCAGTTTTACTGAGTTATGTTCACAGAGTCGCATCAGAACCAAGCGACATTCAAGCACTAGCTCCGAAGTTACTGCGCAAGACTTTAGGGGTTGGAGAGCTGATTGGCTGTCCGAGCAAATGTAGATGTGTTTGTTTGCGAAACCTCTTTCTAGGTTTCCATGGGTGCAGGCCAGTATAGCGTAGACTTCGGCCTGGAAAACGGTGGCAAAGTTTTACTCTTGGTGATTCGCCATAGACGCCTGCACCTGTAGCACTGGGCCCTAAAAGTAGGAAATAGATCTTCAATGGCTCCGCTAACTTGAGCGTTAGCTGCGTTGGTTTTAAATTAAATTTGTGATCTTCGACACTGTACAGATTATTCACTATACATACCATTATTGAGGAAGCTGAGCAATAAAAATGTATCATGTTAAAATGAATCATATATTTGAATTACATTCGGAGAAAATTAAAGATGTTATTGAATGAAATTAAAAAAATTATAAAAAATGTACCGTGTAGCTTATTACTGGCGTAGGAAATTAGATATAAAAACGGATACTAATAATGTAGCGTTTTTATCTGTAAAAATATACTAAACATTTCAATTTTCTTACAATATTATTAAAATTTATAATTTAGCGCGTTGGCACTGCTTTCTTAAGGTCTGCATTCTTATTTTTGATGAAGAATACCATCTGTGATAAGATAATTAGTCGGCGGCTCACATTAAAAGATAGTGCGAGACTCAAAAGAACGCCAAGAATCGTTTTGTCTTAGTTTTACAGATCCGAAATCTCAATGCTGCTTTTGTAGTAAGATTATTTTGAAATGCGGGTGCCTTTCGACATATGCAAAACTGCCAATTGTTTCGAAATGGCTCGCCGTAAAATAATTGTATTTGGAACGCAAACGATTCTCTCCGTCTTCGTATTTTACTACTCATACTCAAGCTTTGCTTAGACGGGTTGTATTATATTACTAACAGTATTTATATCAGATAGTTTAAGTTTAGTTATTTCATACCACAGTTCTATTCAATATTATATTCTTATTTGAAGTTAAACACAAAGGTGGGTTTCATTTTTCACGCTGGTGGTTGCAGTTGTTGCTCAATACAGATCGGCTGAAACTCACAAGGCATAGAGTATCTCCGTTCTTTTGATATGTGACGCCATTACATTCATTTTCTTCATCAAAGAGCAAACTTTAAAGAAAAGTTGAAAAGAGAGCAAAAGTGGACCTTCAACACGTTTTTCCGGTCGCCGATTTCAATTTCAGTAACCGGGTATTGATTGCTGATACCGAACCTTCATTGTAAATATTGTTAACAAGTTCCACAGTATGTTAAGAAAACTATCCTTCATCTATTTCTATGAAAAATGGCCACGCACTTAGTGTTATAAATTATCTATAGAAATAGTATTTCCATAGAAATAGTATTTCCATGAAATTTGTATAAAATATTTTGCAGAAAATCAGTAATGTTTCAGACTGTTATAGTCATAGTATAAAAATTGTGTGAGCATGCATAAGTTTACCGATTCTAGACTACGATTTGTCCTGAAATCTACAATTACATAGTTAGATTTTGGAAGGGCTTACATTGGAAGTTTACCTTTATGCTTAGAGTATTAAAGTAATCCCAATATTTGAAAATCTTTGAAATAATTTATAAAACCAATTGAAACAATTTGTGAAACAGTTCGCTTGGACTATTCGTTACATATTTACGAAAGGTCGGATATGATTACCGTATAAACAATGTTATAACTACTACTAACCACGCTGTATTTTTAATCTAAATGCGACATTCAGTACCTACTTGTAAGCAGCAACTTCTGTTGCACCTTATATTAAATAAATACATACAAAAATATCTAAATTTGATTTGCGACTATAAAACAGAAGATACCGCTAACTGGCATAAAAACTTAGTTACAGCCTTCTAAAGTGAGATTTGTACGATCACTTTTCTGCATACAACTGTGGTAATAGTTGTATCAATGTTTTAAAATTTTATGTGCTTACGTGCTCGTCAAGGCTGCAAATTAGAGCTTAGTTTCGTTCTAATAAGTGTATCAGCGGCGTCTCAGGCGTACTGTTTTCTACAATATCTTCTACATTATTTGTGTTTTATTATTTTTGATAAATGTTTTATCTAAACATAATCTTATTTATTAACACTAAATGGGTTGTGTAAATGAGGTATGGTGGTAGCTCAGTTGGTAAAGCTGTCGCTTTCTGAGTAAAACGTCGATTCTGGCTTGGATTCGAAATCTAAGCAGTACTATACAGATTTATAAAAATCTTGTCTGCAACCCACCATATACCATCGCCGGCTTGCAACCGTGGGATCTTAATGCTAAAAACCTTCTCTGGAATTTCTGTCGTTGGGATTCGACGTTAAACAGTAGGTCTCCCGTGTATCTACCTTAGCGCTAAGGAGAAACACGTGACAGAGAAGACGCCGACGCCCAGCAGTGGGACAAAAAAGGCTGTCAATGAATGATGGGTTGTGTCTTGTAAACTAAGCTTTGGGGACAAATGTTTTCATGGGCTTTTATTATTGTCTTGTTGCCCTAAATTTACGCTGCGAATGTAATCTACATAGTTTTAGAACTTTTAGAATAAATAGTGATTCGTAACTTATTATCTTTTTAGTTATTCAAATAGGGAGAATTTCTAAATGGTGACTGAAACTCTGAACGGAAACGTTATGCGTTTGCGATTTCTACCTGTTTGTTTTTTGCAGATATAGACATCTGTAGTTTGTTTATGGAAATGTAGCAAAATAATAAATGATACGGGAAAAACAGTTCTCTTATTTTTGAACTTCCATTTCTAGAGCATCAATACAATCATAGGTTAAATCTTAAAACGCCTTTTCATATGCTTACTGTAAAAAGATATTTTAGTGATATAATCAGAAGTAAGTAATTATCAACTTCTGATTCTTAAATGCATAGCTATATTTGTATTCTACCCTCGCTTTTTTACCAATACTACTCAAAACACTAATTTGGTTTCTCCATCTGCATCTAGCAATCATATAATATTTCTTGTCTTGAAGGTCAACTTGATATTTACTTCTGAACTTTGCTTTAAATATTTTCATTTTACATATAAAAATACTAGCAAAATACTTATTTAAATCAATTTAATTCAAGCCCTTTAACATAATTAAATATTAGTGTAAATTAAGTTAGGATGTCCACTTATTATGCATTCCTGAGCAATAGTCTTACCTTCACAACAACGAATTAAGACTATTTATTGAAATGCTTGTATAAGGGTTTACGTTTTATACCTACATTTCTGGTTTAGTCTACATATTTTTCAAATACCGGCTCGCTCAATTAAAATGCCTTATACAACCACCAACATGCTTACTTGCGCGTTTTATTGTGTATTTGTTGTACAAATCTTGTTTAAGAGTTAGCTGATTGTGGCTTCACCATGAATATCATATCTAAGATTTAAGCATATTCTTTTTTTTTAGCTTTACATATTTGTGTTTTACCGCCGATTGGCGCTTAATTTTCGAATAAGCCTGGTACAAATGTGCTGGTATGCGAAAAAGGCGGTAGAAGTAAATATTATAAGGTGATATACGCTTCGTTTCATATGAAATGCACCACCCACTAAAAATAAAGCTACGGGTTTGGAACTTTGCTAAAGTAATGTTTCATTATTGCGTATGAAATGATCAGTTTTTCATAAAAAAGATTAACAATTATAAGAAAACAATAACAACAACGAAAACAAAATTAATAATGTGTAACATGCCATGAACAGCAATGCAAGCATTTACTCGTCGTGGCATGCTTTCTATCAAGTGGTCTAGTTCTCCTAGGGTATCTCTCCCATATAACCTCAAGTTGGCGTCGCAGCTCGTCTAAGTTGTTAGGAAATCTCAGTCGCCGCCCCATCATGTCCCAAAGATGTTCGATCGGCGATAAGTGCGGTGATCGTGCAGGCCAGGGCAACATTTTCAATTGTGCTTGTTGGAGATACGTTCTGGTAAGGTTTGCAGTGTGTGGACGTGCGTTATCCTGTTGGAAAGTACCGTTTGGTGACGTCTGCATGAATTGTACGAGAAGTAATTAAATGATCTGCCATTTAAAATTTCGATCAGCAAGAATAATCAGCAAAACAATTATTTGTGCAGCATTTTATTTTTTGGTATGCGATTTTAATATAGGAACAGCAAATTATGGTAAGCAAAATAAAATTATTATGTCGGCACAATAAACTTTTAAGCGGCATATAAACCGCTAGTCGCGCAGCCCAAAATCTATTCAAGCAGCAAAAGTATTAGTTGATCTGCTAAATTATTAAATGAGCAGCAACTAATTTCATTCATCTGCGGGTAAAACATTTGATGTTCTAATATTAATCGGCAAATTGCAAAAGGTTTTATAGTATCGGCAAATAAACAACCTTGTCAGCTACAAAAATAAATAAGCATGATGTTATTTTTTTGAGCAGCTACATTGTTGGAAAGTGCGGCTCAATTGGTTGAAGGGAGAGCAGTCTATGCACTGGCGCCAATCGGTGTACGAGTTATGGTTTCCCGGTCTTTACTGTCAGTTGTCGTTGGTACGTGCGCAAGTAACGTTCATTTGTTTATTTTTGTGTATTATTTATTGGATCATGGATTCCGGGGATATTGGTGAGCATAGTAGTGCTTCAGCTGATGTACATAGGTCGAAAGTTCCTTTATTACAATCGGACAGCGATAGTAGTGAGGGAGAAATAGTTCCAGCAACGAAGAAGAAGCGGCAAGTCATATCTTGGACATTTGATAAAAAATTTGATAACAGCAATGAAGCTGAGGTCGCCCTAAAAGAAGAAGGTACTTGGTCTAGTCATTTCTCTCATAATTCGGAGGAAGGACAGAAAAAGTTTTACCGGTGCAATAAAGTAAAAAGACGAGGACCTCAATGCTCGGCAAAAGTATATTTACTATTTGATTCTACTTCAGATTCAGTGTTATTATATCGAGCAGATGCTGAACATGACCATGGCAACCTGAATAATACTTCTGAATTCGGTCTGAGTGAGGCTGTGAAATTAGAAATTAACAAATTATTTGACCTTAACATGAAACCAAAGGCTATAATGAAACGCCTTACAAATATAAAGGGTATTAAAGTGCCCAAGATGTCGCAGTTGAGAAATCATCTACATTCTACATGTTCAACGTCGCGTTAAATATGGGAATTACAGTATCAGTTTAGGAGAGTTACAAGGGTGGTTATCTTCCCACTCAGTCTTGCCTGATGATCTGCATGAAGCTTTCGTAATTTCATATGATGTGATCGAAAATGATATACCCCCGGCCTTTCGCTTCGCTATATCAACAAAATATTTGCTGGAATTAGCTCGTGATGCAGAAATCCTGCGCAGACGCCACTTATAAATTGATATGGCAGGGATTCCCTGTGCTAGTGGTCGGTACGACTGATAAAGCTAGGAAATTCCACGCTTTATGCCTAGGTATAGTTGCTAATGAGAAAACAGATGATTTTAAATTGCTATTTAATGCTCTGAAAAATAAAGTTCATGATTTATTTTCAAGTGTTTTGAAGCCCACTGTTTTGGTTTGCGATGCTGCAAAAAGCATTCAGAATGCTTTTACTGAAGTCTTTGGAAATGAAGCCATAGTGCGAATGTGTTGGGCACATGCGAAGAGAAAAATACAAACTCGAGCAGAAAGCTGCATAAAAAACAAACTAGCTCTAAAAGACGTATTGGCAGACGTAGACACTTTGCATTTTATAACGTGCCCAAACAGTTTCATTACAGCTACAAAGCTTTTTCTGCAAAAATATCATGACCATACGGAGTTCCTTGACCACTATAAAGAGCAACGGCTGAACCAGGATCGCAACTGGTTTTTGGGCGCAGCTCCGAATTCGCCTTCAACAAACAATGCTTTGGAGTCTTTTAGCAAAGTAATAAAAGATAGTAATACATTGCGCGAGCGTTTTCCTTTAGCTCGATTTCTGATTGTTGCTTCAGATATGGTCAATGAATGGTCGAAAAAATACTTTACAAACCCGGAAGACAATGTGTTTGCAAAGACTCCCACTATATCTTTAAATGATTGGACAAAATCTTATCAGTGGGCAAAATTGCCGAAAGAAGTTTTCGAGTTGCGTAAAGACGAATATTTCACATATTACGCAATACCAGCTGGCGAATCCGTCAATTGTAGAGATATCGAAGAGCAGTGGAATAATTTTGGTGAGTTCAAAGAACAGTATTTCAGTAGATGGGTGGTTTCACTGCCAATCAATACAGAGGAGTGGAAATCAGGGAAATGCAACTGCCCGACGTTTTACAGAATGTATATGTGTAAACACATAGTTGTTTTGGCTATTCGTATGAAGCTCACAATTCCTCCAGTTGAAGCTAAGAATATACCCATCGGGGAAAAAAGAAAGAGAGGCCGACCGTCTAAAGCCAAACGAGCACTTATTGTTCAATAATTATTGTATTAATTATAGGTAATTTGGTAATTATGTTACCTATTATAGTTATGTTTTTTTCTTTTCTAATAAATACTTACTTTTTTTGCTTTCTACCCGATTGTTTTATTTATTTCCTACTCAATCATTTTTAAAACATAATTACTTCATTTTCGAGCCGATCAAAAAGTATTTGGTTACTGATCAATTTCTACTGTCATTGTAATTTTAGAGCTGGACAAATGTAATAAAATACTGACAACATTGTGCCAATCACATAATTATTTTGATGTAATTTTCTTTTTTTTGCTGCCAATATCGTTTTCAAGCTGCTCGTAAAGAAATTGAATGCAAACCATTTTCATTTTAATTGCCGCTCATTAGTTGCTGCTCATTCAATAATTTTGCGGCTCAAATATATTTTAATTCTGGCCAAATCTCTATTATTTTGCTGACCGTTTAAATCATAGCCGAATTGTACTAACACCGGTTCCAGGACATTATGAATATAGCGATGAGTATTTGAGGTGCCTGGGACGAACACAAGTGGTGATCTTCTACCGAAACAAATCGCACCCCAAGCCATAACTCCAGGTGTTAAAGCTGTATGGCGTCTTTCAACAAACTCCAGATTTCGTCTTTCTCCTCAATATCGACGTACCTCATTTGCCAAAAAACAAAATCTTGATCCGTCACTGAAGACAATGTTGTTTTATTGCTGATTCCAATGCTGCCGCTCTTGACACCAAGCAAGCCTAACAGCGTTGTGATGTGAAAACACGTAGCTTTATTTTTAATGGGTGGTGCATTTCATATGAAACTGAGCATACATAAAGTCGAATGCCTCACACTGAAACAACTCCACATCTCACGCAGTACTTTACTTAGCCTACATCAAACTATATAACTCAACATTAACCGAAGATGTAGTTTACTCTCTGACAATGTCACATATTCGACATAACTTTTTATTTGAGTAGATCGCCGTTAAACTCACAAAATTAGATTTTCGTAGGAAATGTCTATAAACTGTATTAAACATTTGAAACTTCTGTGTACTATCGCTTATCATTACGCTCTACATAAAATATACCACGTTTCCAGCTACTGATGCAGGGCAAAGTAACTATATATTTTATAAATGTTATGTGATTGGGGTATTACAGTTAAAAGTGTAAGTTGCTTTATTGTAACTACTGTCATTCAGTCTAAACTCTAAAGGAAGGTGAGTATGACTTTTGTATCTCAGAAAAAATCGTAATTATAAATCTAAAACGTGATATTTGGTAACAATCTGGTTTTGCCTCGCTGAACAACACGACTATCTTAAATGCGAACATTCTGGGTTCCTATTCTCGTTGGGACAAACATTTAAAAACAGAAACTGTTGTTTATGTAATTGTCACACAGTATTCCATCAAATATTATATGAGTGGTTTTCCATTTTATTATTAAATGACGGTGGAACCAGTACGAAAACTACAAACATGCTGCAATTTTACACCTCTTCTGAATGAATATATCTACATTGCGTCCCGCTTCCCAAATTACATGCCTTTGCGTCTCTTCTGCATCTATTATTTCTGAATGGAATCTGATATATTAAAACAGTAGTGGCAATGGCAGTAGTGCCTATGCAAGAGGCATTAGATGCAATTGCTAATAAAATATTCCTAATTCGAGACCATTTGTGGTGTGTTAAGTGTGTTTATCGACTAAGCTGTAGTCGAATCATATCTAAAATACCATAATAAAAGAGTATGTATTATTTTCCTAAAAATACTTAGTGGTAAAGTCTAATGCCGTTTTATTCTTTAATAGTAGCTTTGAAATTTTAATTAAAAACCTTTAGTCCATTTTCGTATCTATTGAAAGAAAACAATCATTATGAATTCCACATTAGTGACGAAACAAAAACGATGTGTTTGGTAGCCCTATTTTCGCTACTATTGCTTATCACCAATAACATCTTCTATCCTAGAAGCAGGGCTGTTTCAACAGATAATCGCTAAATCCAGCGACAACGTAGGGCTCTATCTTAACATGAAACTTGGTCCTTGTTACCATAGTAACGAATTTTCACTACGCTTACTGTTTACATCGATTTCACACGTATGTGTTAAATTGTTATTAGGAATTTATTTTTTATATCTTGCAACCCTTATATGTTATGTAGTAACAGAAAATGCAGCTTCGGTTGACGTTTTATCCCCAAATAGTGTCGGCATCGGTGGTCTACTGATTAGTGTACTTGGTTATAGAATCTAAAAGCGCGCGTTCTGTCGGATAAGGAGTAAATCCGTAGGTCCCGTGTCACTGCGATGTGTGACACGTTAGAGATTTCCACTGGAGTTGGAATTACTCCAGATAGGCAACATTCATAGTTGGGGTATACAGGTACCTCTAAGCGGTAATTCAGTATAATATCTACAATTTTAGTGAACGCATTAAAAACGCCAAAGTGGAAATATTCGCTTTGGAGCTCTACAAACAAGAAAGTAGAAAGTAAAAATATCTGACCGAGAGTTCCGGCGTATACGTGTTTGAATACATACATAGGGGTCGTAAAATGTCCTCCCTCCCCTTCTAACTTTTGAACGACTTGATATTTCTTCACAACATTTTGTTTATTTTAATGGGAGTCTAAATAGTATTTTTTAGCCCACGTTTAAATTTTATATCTTTCAAAATGGCGGCTAGGCACCATCATGAACTTTTTTAAATGGCAGTGGGTTCGAATGATACCTTATTCGAAAGGTATTTTAATTCTACGTCTGATCCTTGAGTTTTATAAAAAAATATTCATCCAGAAAAAAATGACAGATGAATGAAAATACCAAGTGCATGGAATACATTAAGAATTAAAGCAAAAAAGGTATGCTTTCGAAATGTTCACCATTGAAGAATGAAGAAGAGAAAGAAGATTCTAAAACACAACAAAACTTATTTTATACATAAACTGAATATAATACTATTTTAATAAATGTTCAAAGTCTGATACTTGAACTTCTTGGCAATACAAAATAGAAATATCTCTTCCCGTACTTTCTGGAGAATTTCAACTCCGATATTTGCACAAGCAAGTTGTTTTACGGCGTAAATCTAATAGGAGTTCGAGTTCGATTAAAAAAATTTTCGATTTAAGATACCCACACAAAAAAGTCCAACGAAGTCAGGTCATCGTTGAGAATACATTGCATCGAGATAATTGCGAACTTGTCTGCTAAAATGCGGAGGAGCACCATCTTGCAGGAATATGATATCCATGTCAAATTCGTTTGGATTATTTTCAGCAATCTCAACTATTAACGGATGGATGAAGTTTTCCAGCATGTTCAAGTACAATTCCCCAGTAAGGTTTCCGTCGATAAATAAGGGACCTACGATATGGTCGTCAAGTATTCCTATCCATACATTCAATTTTTGCTGAAATTGGGTGTGCCTTTTTCGGAAAACATGGGGATTTTCATCGCACCAATATCTTACACTTTATCTGTTAACAAACCCATTAAAAAAAAATGTGCATTCGTCACTAAAACAGATATTGCGAAGATAGGATGGGTTTCTTGCAATGGTTTGAGTCACGGACCTCAAAAAATTCAATGCGTCTATCCGGATAATCTTCAATCAACTGGTGTAAAATCTTCATTTTGTACGGATGTAACAAACGCCGTTTTAAAAAAATTGACCGTGGCCGCCGATACATCACACATCGCAACTACATGTGAAGTTGATTGCTGAGAATGTACTACCATTTCACCGACTATTTGAATTTGTTTGTCTTCTGAAATTGCGGGTCGTCCAGAGTTTTTCCTATTTTGCACACTTCCAGTGTAAATAAATTTTTGCACAAGGTCTCTTAAATATGTCCTCGAAATAGGATTGCCGGGAAAACGTTCATTAAATATTATTTCCGCTTCATGAAAGTTTCGATTGGCGTCAGCAAAAATAAAAACTGCTTCAGTTTTTTCCTGCAAAGTTCGAACATTCGCCATAACTGTTGTTAGTATCACCGGTTTTAACACTCAATATTTAAACGTGAGCAACCACAATAACTGAATTAAAGTGACAGAGCACACAGACTAATTATTTCAATTGTTTTACTTCTATTGTTTCGCCTCCTACATGTTAGCGTTTTGCTTAATATCAGAAACAGATAATTTGGAAGTCTGTCATTTGTTATTGAATCTATAAAACTTTCCCAACGTATAGAATTATACTCTACTCAAAGAGACCTTTCAAATGAGGTGTTACTCGACCCTCATCGTTATTTAAAAAATATTTAGTTATATAGTTAAGTTATAAAATTTAAATATGTACTAAAAAGCAGTATTTAGCCTCCCATTAAAGCACACCAAATTTTGTGAAGAAATATCAAGTCGTTCAGAAGTTAGTAGGGGGGCAGGACATTTTACGACCGCATTATATATATTGCTATGTTATTTACCCTAAATTATTATTACTATTCTAAGCTATACTTATACTATGTTAATTTTACTAGATAACCATTATATGATATGATTTTTGGTTTCGCATTGCCTTTCGTATATGCAAAAGAATACTATTTTGATGGTAGGAATCCTATTTTTATCTGAAATTGTATGTAATTAGTTTGATTATCATGCAAAGAATATTATTTGAGAAGTTATTACGATTAAATATGAGAAATGTATACCTGATTAGAGTAAAAGGTCTTGTACGATCATCGGAGGATACTACGATGTGGTTTGTTAGTGAACAAAGTGATGTGTTGGTGCATATTCCTTAAGGAATGAGGATATAGACGTCTATGTACGAAGTAGGCGATGTTTTGGTTGTTCTGGGCAGTGTAGGAGCCCTGGAATATAAAATTTGTTATTATTGTTGTATTTATTTTTTTTAAATATGTGTGTAACTACTTTAATTTATGTTTCAATATGGAATTATTATTATAATTAATTTGTTTGTTATGTAAAGGAAGTAAGTAAATTTTGTTATTACTTGGTTATTTCTATGTATAATTGATGTAAAGGTTACTGATGTATTTCTGTGTATTGGTTTATAATTATCTTTGATGTTTATTGTGTTTTTTCGATAAGTTTTATGTGAATTTTTGTTAAAATTTAATTATTTTAACATGTGTAATTTATTATTTCAGATTTCAGTATGTTTGTTATCAAAAATTACTAAATTTTATCAGGATTGTGATTCTGAAGTTTGTGAAAATTTAAAATATAAATATTGTTGTTAACTTCTTTCTAAAGTTTAAAGTCAGCTGTAAATATTTTTGATTAGTCAAAGCTTTTCCACTGGTCCATTTTAAAATGTATATGTGCAGAATGATACTAAATTGGTAAATTTTGGGAATTTAGTCTGGTTTAAATGCTCAAAGAGAAAGCACGCTTTATGTGTGAGCTCTAATTTCAAATTTAAATTATATTAAAAGCTATTATTGAAAATTAGGGGCGTGGCCCAAGTTGTTTACAAAAGTGTAATAAGGTTATGCTAAATTAACCAAGTTTAATTTATGTGAAAGTTTTGTCCAAGTGTCAATTTATTGTTGAAAGAAAGCAATAAAGCTTATTTGAGTTCGAATTATAAATAGTGTTTTAATTTAAAAGAATGAAACTTACCTAGAATTTCAATGTCAAATTGTGTGGTGTGATGTCTTCAGTTCCTGGAAAAATATAAAAATTAAAGTTTATTAAACTCAATACTGGATTGAATTAATATAACACAAATTATCAATCTACGTACCTGATTTGTTTAAAGTATTTAAACGCAAGTTATTGAAGTGTTTCCATGGATTTTCACAACTTGATTTGTGGAAGTTATAAGAGGTCAGCAACCTGTTGGAGCTGAGCATTGGTTTCAAAAGGGCGCAAAACGCTACTGTAAGCAGTTTTTGAAAAAAACCAGACGAAAGGTCTGTTCACCAATATCATTATAAAGCTAAGTTCACAATACAGTTTAATTTGTAGTTGTGTTTGTTTGTTATTATAATTCGATAGCTATCTGTGGTGAGGCCACGAACTTTAACCCTGACATCTTTGTTATTTTTATATGCTGGTGTATTTTAGAAAATTGATTTCTTTGTGTATAAATATATTTCATTTTAATTGTATTATTGGCGCAAGCAACGGAAAGAGTTATTTATGTTCTTTACTTAATTATAATACAATATTTAATTTTGAGCTAGCCAAGATAGGGCAGATATATAAGTTATTTAGTTAATTATAATTATAATATTACATAGCATTTATGTATGTCACCATCAACGTGGGGTGAATATATTATTTAATTAATATTTATTATAAAAATAATAATCGCATATATTTATGGCTTGTCAA
>JABXWE010019472.1:0-15032 GCA_014611495.1 Limonius californicus | reverse complement strand
AAATCTCTACTTCTAAAAATTGTAATACGCGATCCCTTTTCAATAAGTAAATATCCAAGAAAAGGGTCGCTACCCGGTCGTCAACCCAGTGACATGTTTTAGCGTTTTAAAAATCGCTATAATGACAATTGTTGAGATTACATAAACATTGTAAGTATTTTAGGAGATCTCTACTTCTGAAAAGTGTAATATGCGAGCCCTTTTCAATCACTAAACTTCTAAGAAAAAGGGGCGCTCCCCGATAGACAACCCAGTGACATATTTCAGCGGTTTAAAATTCAATATTCCTACAATTTATGAGATTATGTAGCCATTGTGAGTTTGTTATGAAATGTCTACTTCTAAAAATTGTAATATGCGAGCCCTTTTCAATCAATAAATTTTTAAGAAAAAGGCGCTTCCCGGTAGATAGCCCAGTGGCATATATATTAGCGTTTTAAAAAGTTATAACGACAATTGTTGAGATTGCGTAACCATTGTAAGCCTCTTATGAGATCTCTACTTCTAAAAAATGTAATACGCGAGCCCTTTTCAATCCCTAAATTTCTAAGAAAAAGGGCGCTCCCCGGTCGACAACCCAGTGATTAGCGTTTTAAAAATCCATATAACGACAATTTTTGAGATAATTAACCATTGTAAGTATCTTAGATCTCTACTTCTAAAAATTGTAATACGCGAGCCCTTTTCGATCAATAAATTTTTAAGAAAAAGGCGCTCCCCGGTAGACAGCCCAGTGGCATATATTAGCGTTTTAAAAATCGATATAACGACAATCTCTTGAGATTACTTAAACATTGTAAGTATCTTAGGAAATCTCTACTTCTAAAAATTGTAATACGCGATCCCTTTTCAATAAGTAAATATCCAAGAAAAGGGTCGCTACCCGGTCGTCAACCCAGTGACATGTTTTAGCGTTTTAAAAATCGCTATAATGACAATTGTTGAGATTACATAAACATTGTAAGTATTTTAGGAGATCTCTACTTCTGAAAAGTGTAATATGCGAGCCCTTTTCAATCACTAAACTTCTAAGAAAAAGGGGCGCTCCCCGATAGACAACCCAGTGACATATTTCAGCGGTTTAAAATTCAATATTCCTACAATTTATGAGATTATGTAGCCATTGTGAGTTTGTTATGAAATGTCTACTTCTAAAAATTGTAATATGCGAGCCCTTTTCAATCAATAAATTTTTAAGAAAAAGGCGCTTCCCGGTAGATAGCCCAGTGGCATATATATTAGCGTTTTAAAAAGTTATAACGACAATTGTTGAGATTGCGTAACCATTGTAAGCCTCTTATGAGATCTCTACTTCTAAAAAATGTAATACGCGAGCCCTTTTCAATCCCTAAATTTCTAAGAAAAAGGGCGCTCCCCGGTCGACAACCCAGTGATTAGCGTTTTAAAAATCCATATAACGACAATTTTTGAGATAATTAACCATTGTAAGTATCTTAGGAGATCTCTACTTCTAAAAATTGTAATACGCGAGCCCTTTTCGATCAATACATTTTTAAGAAAAAGGCGCTCCCCGGTAGACAGCCCAGTGGCATATATTAGCGTTTTAAAAATCGATATAACGACAATCTCTTGATATTACTTAAACATTGTAAGTATCTTAGGAGATCTCTACTTCTAAAAATTGTAATACGCGATCCCTTTTCAATAAGTAAATATCCAAGAAAAGGGGCGCTACCCGGTCGTCAACCCAGTGACATGTTTTAGCGTTTTAAAAATCGCTATAACGACAATTGTTGAGATTACATAAACATTTTAAGTATCGTAGGAGATCTCTACTTCTGAAAAAGGCGCTCCCCGGTAGACAGCCCAGTGGCATATATTAGCGTTTTAAAAATCGATATAACGACAATTGTTGAGATTACATAACCATTGTAAGCCTCTTATGAGATCTCTACTTCTAACAAATGTAATACGCGAGCCCTTTTCAATCCCTAAATTTCTAAGAAAAAGGGCGCTCCCCGGTCGACAACCCAGTGACATCTTTTAGCGTTTTAAAAATCGATATAACGACAATTTTTGAGATAATTAACCATTGTAAGTATCTTCGGAGATCTCTACTTCTAAAAAAGGCGCTCCCCGGTAGACAGCCCAGTGGCATATATTAGCGTTTTAAAAATCGATATAACGACAATTGTTGAGATTATGCAACCACTGTAAGCCTCTTATGAGATCTCTACTTCTCAAAAATGTAATACGCGAGCCCTCTTCAATCACTAAATTTCCAAGAAAAAGGGCGGCGCTACCCGGTCGACAACCCAGTGACATCTTTTAGCGTTTTAAAAATCGCTCTAACGACAATTTTTGATATTACTTAAAATTGTAAGTACCTTAGGAGATCTCTACTTCTAAAAATTGTAATACGCGAGCCCTTTTCAATCAGTAAATTTCCAAGAAAAGGGGCGCTACCCGGTCGACAACCCAGTGACATGTTTTAGCGTTTTAAAAATCGCTATAAGACAATTTATGAGATTATGAAGCCATTGTGAGTCTCTTAGGAGATCTCTACTTCTAACAAATGTAATACGCGAGCCCTTTTCAATCAGTAAATTTCTAAGAAAAGGGTACTCCCCAGTCGACCACCCAGTAACATATATTAGCGTTTTAAAAATCGATATTTTTACCATTTCTGAGATTACGTAGCCATCGTTATGAGATACCCACTTCTGAAAATTGTAATAGGCGAGCCCTTTTCAATAACTACATTTTTAAGAGAAAGGGCACCCCCGGTAGACAACTCCGACATATTTTAGCGTTTTAAAAATTGGTATTCCGTCAATTTTTAACATCACATAGCTACTGAGAGCCCCTTATGGGTCTGTACTTTCAAAAATGATGATTCGCGAATCATCCTGGATCCCTACATTTCTAAGAAAAAAATATCTACAACCCAATGACATACCTGAGTGATTTTTAAATTGACATTGGACAATGTTTAAGATCATGAGTTTGTGAGCCCCTTCGAGTACTACAAAAGGGGGACCTATTTTAGAACTTCTTAAAATTGGAAACCCCACAATATTCGAGACTATGTAGCGATCGCGAGTCTCTTACGTGTTTTTACTGCCAAAAAGGTGAATTTTCTTCCCAACTATTTACATTAGCAGTACGAATTGGTTTCTGCCGGATTTCAAAACAATTTTTAACATTGAAAATGCAATGTTCAGTCATGTTTACCACACGTCCTCTTACTATTAGCACTTTACATTCTTTTTCCTCGGATTTGAAAGCAGTCTTGGCTTTGCCATATGACGTTAAAAATAAAATAAAACGTCATATCTAAAGATTCTTATATAGTATTAACATTCTATATATCAGATATTATAGTGACCTTCAGTTTGTTTGGAAAGTTAATTTTCAAGGTCAAATTTATGCCGTCTCTTTTAAACCAACATTTTTACTTTTAGTAGTTTTACTTGTTCGTCGTCAAAAGGTCTTTGTGAGCCTGGAAATGCAATCTACAGAATCATTGTAAAACGGCCTTTCCAATGACCTAACCTAACCAACACTATTTACTTTCAAAGGGGCTTGTCGAACTTTTTGGTCAGATAGCAAGCCACGGACATGGTAGACCTAGGATTAACAATACAGAAAGCTCAAGACGTGGATGTCGAATCGCCTACACCACAGGGAAGATGGCAAGGAAAAAGTAAAAAAAGATAGCGCTTGAGTATATGAATATTCAAGGTCGTATTCGAAATATTTTCCCAATAATCAAACATTAGAAGCTATTGTTTACATCTGTTGAATATGAAATTTTGTTATATTGACATGTTTTCTCCATTGGTGCCCGAGTCTAATTTGTGCGGCTTCAAATGACCTTGAAAACTCAAGGTTATATCTCCATAGTCTTCTAATTAAATTCACAACGACGCCGACTGACAGTTTTGCGAACAATTCATATAAAACTGTTATTACGAACCCGATAACGTCATTACTACGTGGCGTTGCTGTTACATCAGCAAAACTGCCAAGAAAGTGCAACCGCAAGAATGTGCTAAACCAAAACAAGCGACTTGAATTATTTTCATCATGTCGTCATCCTCAACGGTTAAACTACACCAGGTGTGTTTACAAAAATTCAAAGTTTACAATACGTTTTTGGTCGATTAGTCACAAGCGCGCTGGAAAAAGGTACAAATCAATGGCTGCTTGTGCCCTCTCACGCACACACAAATGGGCATCCTCGTCCAACGTCTCCATTGACCCGTGGAATATGGAAATATCGTGTTCTGTGTGTGTATCGGGAAAAATTTTGCCCACCCGGAAAACGGAAATGCCAATCGATATTGAGGTTATTTTTGGCCGTTGTTGCGGTAATGCTGCAATCTAAATTATGTATGTGAGAACCTTTCCAGGAATGCGTTAAGAAAACTGAGCCGTGTGTGGACGAATCAAGGTACCACCCTGTATATTCACACCTGTAACTTAGAGAACAAGATATAAATCATTTACTTCCTGTTAAAGAGGTAATTTCACGGTTTGAACTAAATTTATATCAGATAGAAAAGAGTTGCTTTTTGCTTTTGTACAGGGTGTTTAAAATTAAGAACTAATAAATGCACCATTTTTTTCTGTGTGCATTAATTTATACTTGCATACGTGACCTTAGTCATTTTAGAATGTCGTGTTTGATCCCAAATAACGTCTGTACGTAAGGGGCGAGCGAAAGGCTCTTAAGCTTTACGAAATCGCTCGTAAAGCCTAACATTTTAACTTTTTGAGCAAGTTGCGGAGTAGATTTCCAAGTAGCAGCAATTAAAACTTTAGACTTGATACAATAACGCAACCATAACGAAGCACTCTCGTGAGAAACGTGAAACCGCTAATCCTCCAGTTCTCACAGATATAATGTTTTAATTCGCAACGGCGTGATTTTTACGAATTAATTTTGCAGTTGTGATTCCTGATTTTTAAGCAGGATTAGTAAGTCACAGAAAGTGAAAGTTGTAGTTCTGAGCGATGTGACTTCGCAGTTATGCGGCCCAGACAGACACCGAGGGGATCGCCGACGGCTACATGGCTAAAAAATTTATTTTCCTTATAATGGCGAATAGTGAATTAGGCTCGGCTAGGACCTGTTCTCACGTATGACGTTTCTGGTTATTTAATTTTCGTAAGGTAACACGGATGACGTCATCGCTAAATACGGACTCCCACTTTCAATTCTCTAAAGCTTTTACGGAATTTTACCTGCCTTTGGGCTTAAAAACAATCAATATCTCCACGGCTTTAGCTGCGTTCACATGATCAGCTAAATGATTAAAGAAAGCATTTGGAACAGCTAAATCTATTGGAAAAAGTTAAAAATAAGTTATTATGGTGTTTATTAAGTAGTTGTTTAAAATTTAGAATTTCTGAACGGCACATCTGAAATTCTCAAGAGAGTCCGTGTAGTTTCGTACGTAAAGAAAATTTTCAGAATCGCCCAATAAAAATTCGAATTTCTGGACGATTACTATGAATTTTTCAAAATTCTAGGCGAAATTTCGGACTTTAAGACAATGTAACCGTAATTTTCCCAACAGTAGAACTCAAATTTCGAATTTCTGGAGCTTGATCTACTATAAAATCTAAAATTTTCAAAATAGCTCCATGAATTTTCGAAGGTCTAATCAGTATAACGGAAATATTCAAGACAACGAATGAAATTTCGAACTTCAAGATAATGTAACCGTAATTTTCAGAACAGGAAAAGTGAAATTTCGAATTTCCAAAGCTTGATCTACGACTAAATTTAGAATTTTCAAAATAGTTACATGAATTTTCGAAGCTCCGATCAGTATAACAGAAATATTCAAGACAAGAAATTAAATTTCGAAATTCAAGATAATGTAACCGTAATTTTCAGAATAGTAAAAATGAAATTTTGAATTTCTAGAACTTGATCTATGATTAAATTTAAAATTTTCAAGATAGCTACAGGAATTTTCGAAGCTCCGATTAGTATAACAGAAATATTCAAGACAAGAAATTAAATTTCGAAATTCAAGATAATGTAACCGTAATTTTCAGAATAGTAAAAGTGAAATTTTGAATTTCTAGAACTTGATTTATGATTAAATTTAAAATTTTCAAGATAGCTACATGAATTTTCGAAGCTCCGATCAGTGTAACAGAAATATTCAAGGCACCGAAATTAAATTTCGAAATTTAAGACAATGTAACCGTAATTTCCAGAACAGTAACAGTGAAATTTCGAATTTCTAGAGCTTAATCTATAACTAAATTAAAATTTTAATTTTTAGAATCTAAACCGTGACTACAATTAAAATCTTCACTTTTGGAAGGTCTGATCAAAAGAACAGAAATATTCAAGAAAAAGAAATGAATGTCGAATGTCGAACTTCATGAAAATGTAACTGTAATTTTCAGAACTGTAACAGTGAAATTTCGAATTTCTAGAGCTTGATCTATGACTAAATTTGAAACGTTCAAGATAGCTACATGAATTTTCGAAATATTTGAGGCAACGAAATAAAATTTCGAACTTCACAACAATGTAACCGAAATTTTCAGAACAGCAAAAGTGAAATTTCGAATTTCTAGAACCTAAACTGTGACAAAAATTAAAATCTTTAAGAAAACTACATCACTTTTGGAAGCTCTGATCAAAAGAACAGAAATATTCAAGACAAAGAAATGAAATTTCGAACTTCAAGACAATGTAACCATAATTTTCAGAACAGCAAAAGTGAAATTTTGAAATTCTAAAGCTTGATCTATGACTAAATTTAAAATTTTCAAGATAGCTACATGCATTTTCGAAGCTCTAACCGTATAACGGAAATATTCAAAACAGCGAAATGAAATTTCGAACTTCAAGACAATGTAACCGAAATTTTCAGAACAGTAAAAGTGAAATTTCGAATTTCTAGAGCTTGATCTATAACTAAATTTTAAATTGTCAAGATAACTACATAAATTTTCGAAGCTCCGATCAGTATAACAAAAATATTCAAGGCAACGAAATGAAATTTCGAAATTGAGGACAATGTAACCGTAATTTTCAGAATAGTGAAAGTGAAATTTCGAATTTCCAGTGCTTAATCTATGACTAAACTTAAAATTATAATTTGTAGAACCTAAACCGTGACTAAAATTAAAATCTTCAAGAAAGCTACATCACTTTTGGAAGCTCTGATGAGTACTACAGAAATATCCAAGACAACGAAATGAAATTTTCAACTTCACGACAATGTAACCGAAATTTTCAGAACAGCAAAAGTGAAATGTGAACTTTTAGAGCTTAATCTATGACCAAATTTAAAATTTTCAAGATGTCTACATAAATTTTCAAAGCTTTGATCAGTACAACAGAAATATTCAAGACAACGAAATGAAATATCGTACTTCATGAAAATGTAACCGTAATTTTCAGAACTGCAAAAGTGAAATTTCTAATTTTTAGAGCTTAATCTATGAAAATTAAAAATTTTCAAGAATTTTCGAAGCTCTGATCTGTATAACAGAAATATTCAAGGCAACGAAATGAAATTTCGAACTTCAAGGAAATTTAACCGTAATTTTCAGAACAGTAAAAGTGAAAATCCGAACTTTTAGAGTTTAATCTATGACTAAATTTAAAATTTTCAAAATGTCTACATAAATTTTCGAAGCTTTGATTAGTACAACAGAAATATTCAAGACAACGAAATGAAATATCGAACTTCATGAAAATGTAACCGTAATTTTCAGATCTGCAAAAGTAAAATTTGAATTTTTAGAGCTTAATCTATGAAAATTAAAAATTTTCAAGATAGTTACAAGAATTTTCGAAGCTCTGATCTGTATAACAGAAATATTCAAGGCAACGAAATGAAATTTCGAACTTCACAACAATGTAACCGAAATTTTCAGAACAGCAAAAGTGAAAATCCGAACTTTTAGAGCTTAATCTATGACTACATTTAAAATTTTAATTTTTAAAACCGTAGCCGCGACTAAAATTAAAATCGCCAAGAAAGCTATATCACTTTTTAAAGCTCTGATGAGTACTACAGAAATATCTAAGACAACGAAATGAAATTTCCAACTTCACGACAATGTAACCGAAATTTTCAGAACAGCAAAAGTGAAATGTGAATGTTTAGAGCTTAATCTATGACTAAATTTAAAATTTTCAAGATGTCTACATAAATTTTCGAAGCTTTGATTAGTACAACAGAAATATTCAAGACAACGAAATGAAATATCGAACTTCATGAAAATGCAACCGTAATTTTCAGATCTGCAAAAGTGAAATTTCGAATTTTTATAACCTAAACCGTGACTAAAATTAAAATCTTCAAGAAAGCTACATTATCTTTGGAAGCTCTGATCAGTACAACAGAAATATCCAAGACAACGAAATGAAATTTCGAACTTCAAGACAATGTAACCGAAATTTTCACAACAGCAGAACTGAAATTTCGAATTTTTATAACCTAAACCGTGACTAAAATTAAAATCTTCAAGAAAGTTACATTATATCTTTGGAAGCTCTGATCAGTACAACAGAAATATCCAAGACAACGAAATGAAATTTCGAACTTCAAGACAACGTAACCGTAATTTTTGTGAACAGGAAAAATGAAATTTCGAATTTCATGACTAAATTTAAAATTTTCAAAATAGCTACATCACTTTTTTAAGCTCTAATCAATATAACACAAGTATTCAAGACAACGAAATGAAATTTCAAACTACAAGACGAAATGGATGCAATTTCCAAAACGATTAAGTGAAATTTGAAACCGTTGGGAACTAATACTATAATTTTAAAACATGACAAATGCATTTATAAACAGTATTACTGATACGCTTAAGACAATTAATGAAACTTCGAAATTCATAACGATTTAAACGAAATTCTAGCGACAGTTAAAAGATGAGGCGAATTTTGGTAATGATAAAACCACTTCAATAGTAAATTAAAAGTTACCCTAAAATTTCAATTTTGCTACAATTTCATACGTATTTTCGGCTAACAGAGATGAGTCAGCGAAATGTTAATCCTCACATAACAAAGACACCGAATATGCAAATTGGTGATCTACTTAGTAATTGAATTGAATCAAATTGAAGCCAATTTCCTTCTTCGCACTTCTTCCGCGAACCGTTCCGGCCTCTTTAACTTGGCGCAATTAGAAAATGAGGTCCCACGGAAGAAGTGACTCACCCTGTACTTAAGAATTCCGCGCCTGTGAAACGGAATGTGTCCCGCAGCTGTTTGGACAAGCACTTTTTTAGGGATAACGCGACAATGAGTAGCATGTGTCCGTCACATGAATCATCCTTCATTACCATTTCACATGCGTCGTTCCTGAAAATAATCGCTCATCACATCCCAGCCCCGTTGATACGTGTCGTGCCCCAAATAACCGGAAGAGCCCCGAGCTAGGCGATTGCCAAAACAGGATTACGGGCTGCAATCCCCGATCCTCCAGCTCTAGGCGAATTTGGGCTTAACAGAATATTCAACCAACAAATAAACCCGGCTTATTCAATATTCAACGATACCAAGATTCAGGTCGCAGGAAAAGGGAAATCGATGCAAGAGAGCAAATATTTGCATCCTTTGAGCTCCTTTTCATGAGGCTACTGGCCTTTATTTTTTCCCGGTGGATTCCACAAGTTCGCAAATTTACGGCGAATCGGATCGAAAATTGGGGATCAATCATACTCCAACGAATGCGGCAGACTGGGAGTCTGCGTTTTGGGGACAAACACGAGGCGTTTGGTCTGCGTTCGGGAGAGGAAGTAGGTTAACGGGAACAGGTCAGGACGTAGGATCGATGCCCCCCTTTCGGTCCTGTGGGATATCATGGACGCCGTCGTGATTATGCACTGCCCTGCCCCACGCTACACCCTGCTCGTTCCCCATTATATTACATCACCTTTTAGTCTATTCATTGGGCTCGTTTATTATTCATTAAAGTTGGGAATGTTTCTTTTTTACAATTTGTCTGTTTTGTGGCGAGGCTTACACGAGATATACGGGGTTTAAGGGCTTAAGGTGAAAATTGACGCATCAGGACAGACTTTGTTTCTTTCTGAACGTCGTTTTGAGGGTGATCGTCCAATAACATCATTCCGCTAATGGGAAATGAACCAGCACATGGAATTAAGTAAAGGCTAAAAAAATATGAGGTGGCAACTCTGAGTTAGCTAAAATTTCCCAAAAACAAAGACACACTTGAGCTAATCCACAACATATTTTGATCTAAATAGGCTTTCTTGATAACTTCTAAGACAACAACTTTCAAATTTCACTCTAAATATACTTAAATTATGGGCCTAGCTACCTTCAAATTCAAGGCAAATCGTCGAAATTACTACTAATATTCATTCTGGTTTAGCTGTCTCAAAACTTCAACGAATTTATAAACACATTATGGATAAGCTGTCTTGAAATTCGTGGGGATAATATTTAAAGAAAGAAATTGACATTGATTCTAAATTTCGGCTAATTTTTGTCCCAAATTATGGAACGGTTGTTTTGAAATTGAAGATAAATTTCCGAACGAAATTCTAAAATTCCAGCTAGTATTCAACGAAATATATTAAGATTAACTCTGATTTCCTCGAAATTCCCGATAATTTGTGCCGTAAATTAAGGAAATTCAAGGGAAATTGTTTAAAAAAATTTCGAAACATCGGCTAATTATTGTGTCAAATTATGGAGCGGTCGTCTTGAAATTGAAGATATATCTCTAAAAATCCAGCAAAACTGTCACTTTACATTCAACGATATATATTAACATCAACTCTGATTTAGCTGCCTCGAAATTCTAGATAATTCATAATATGGAACAGTTGTTTTGAAATTGAAGATAAATTTCCGGACGAAATTCTAAAATTCGAGCTAAAATTGTGAGCTAATATTCAACGACATATATTAACACCAACTCTGATTTAGCTGCCTCAAAATTCCAGATAATTCGTGCCATAAATTAAGGGTGGTCACACTGGAATTCAAGCGAAATTGTTTCCAAAAAATGTAGAAATTTCGACTAATTATTGTTTCAAATTATGGAACGGTCGCCTTGAAATTGAAAATATATCTCCGGCCGAAATTCTAAAAATCCAGCTAAAACTGTCAGCTTATATTCAAGGAAATATATTAACATCAACTCTGATTTAGCTGCCTTGGAATTGTAGATAAGTAATAATATTTTGAAATTGAGATAAATTTCCGGGCGCAATTCTAAAATTCCAGCTAATATTCAACGAAATATCTTAGTATCAACTCTGATTTAGCTACCTCGAAATACAGATCATTTATAATATGGAACGGTTATTTTGAAATTGGAGATACATAAATCTCCGAACGAAATTCTAAAAATCCAGCTAAAACTGTCAGCTTATATTCAAGGAAATATATTAACATCAACTCTGATTTAGCTGCCTTGAAATTCTAGATAAGTTATAATATGGAACGCTTGTTTTGAAATTGAGATAAATTTCCGGGCGCAATTCTAAAATTCCAGCTAATATTCAACGAAATATCTTAGCATCAACTCTGGTTTAGCTACCTCGAAATACACATCATTTATAATATGGAACGGTTTTTTTGAAATTGAAGATACATAAATCTCCGAACGAAATTCTAAAAATCCAGCTAAAACTGTCAGCTTATATTCAACGAAATATATTAACATCAACTCTGATTTAGCTGCCTCGAAATTCTAGATAATTCATAATATGGAACAGTTGTTTTGAAATTGAAGATAAATTTCCGGACGAAATTCTAAAATTCGAGCTAAAATTGTGAGCTAATATTCAACGACATATATTAACACCAACTCTGATTTAGCTGCCTCAAAATTCCAGATAATTCGTGCCATAAATTAAGGGTGGTCACACTGGAATTCAAGCGAAATTGTTTCCAAAAAATGTAGAAATTTCGACTAATTATTGTTTCAAATTATGGAACGGTCGCCTTGAAATTGAAAATATATCTCCGGACGAAATTCTAAAAATCCAGCTAAAACTGTCAGCTTATATTCAAGGAAATATATTAACATCAACTCTGATTTAGCTGCCTTGGAATTGTAGATAAGTAATAATATTTTGAAATTGAGATAAATTTCCGGGCGCAATTCTAAAATTCCAGCTAATATTCAACGAAATATCTTAGTATCAACTCTGATTTAGCTACCTCGAAATACAGATCATTTATAATATGGAACGGTTATTTTGAAATTGGAGATACATAAATCTCCGAACGAAATTCTAAAAATCCAGCTAAAACTGTCAGCTTATATTCAAGGAAATATATTAACATCAACTCTGATTTAGCTGCCTTGAAATTCTAGATAAGTTATAATATGGAACACTTGTTTTGAAATTGAGATAAATTTCCGGGCGCAATTCTAAAATTCCAGCTAATATTCAACGAAATATCTTAGCATCAACTCTGGTTTAGCTACCTCGAAATACACATCATTTATAATATGGAACGGTTTTTTTGAAATTGAAGATACATAAATCTCCGAACGAAATTCTAAAAATCCAGCTAAAACTGTCAGCTTATATTCAACGAAATATATTAACATCAACTCTGATTTAGCTGCCTCGAAATTATAGATAATTTATAATATGGAACGGTTGTTTTGAAATTGGAGATACATTTCCGGACGAAATTCTAAAATACGAACTAAAATTGTCAGCTAATATTGAACGAAATATATTAACACCAACTCTGATTTAGCTGCCTCAAAATTCCAGACAATTCGTGCCATAAATTAAGGGTTGTCACTTTGGAATTCAAGAAAAATTGTTTCCAAAACATTTAGAAATTTCAGCTAATTATTATACCAAATTATGGAACGGTTGTCTTGAAATGGAAGATAAATTTCCGGACGCAATTCTAAAATTCCAGCTAATATTCAACCGAACATATTAGCATCAACTCTGATTTAGCTGCCTCGAAATTACAGATAATTTATAATATGGAACGGTTGTTTTGAAATTGGAGATAAATCTCCAGACAAAATTCTAAAATTCCAACCAAAATTGTCAGCTAATATTCAACGAAATATATTAATATCAACTCTGATTTAGCTGCCTCGAAATTCCAGATATTCTTGTCGCAAATCAAGGGTTGTTTCCTTGGAATTCAAGAGAAATTGTTTCAAAGAAATTTCGGCTAATTATTGTCCCAAATGATGGAACGGTTGTCTTGAAATTGAAGATAAATTTCCGGACGAAATTCTAAAATGTTTAAAGAAATTTCAGCTAAAGTTAAACCCCCTTCGAAGAAATAAGTTACAACTGACTCTAACTAACTGTTTCAACGTTTGAACTAATTTGTAGCTTAAATTTGAAAAACAGGTTTAAGGGAAATTCAGAAATTTCGGTTATAATTACCGGATAATATTTTTACAAATAGATCAATGTCAACTCCGATTTAGCCGCCTCGAAATTCTGCCTAATTTGTGCCTTATGAGGGAGGACTTCAGAAGTATCAATTTCAAAAAGTTATGAAACAATATTCGTGGAAAAAATAAATGCCTTAAAATTTTATCTAATTTGTGCCTAAAATTATGGGTCGTTTGTCTTGATATTCAAGATAAATCATGTCGAAAAAATGTCTATGTTTGAGATAAAATTATCCAAAAATCTTTGAGAGAGAAGACAATTATGCCCAAAAGCATATACAAGCGGCCTAAAAATCTTAATTATCCCAAAGAAATTGCCCAAATTGTTTCTTCAGGCTAAAGTGTCTAACAATCTGCCAAAAAAATACAAAAGTAGCAGCGTTACTTTAGCTGTGCTTAATTTAAAGTAATTTGTACCTCAAATCGTACTTTAATTTGGCACTAATACTTCAAAGACGGTTTACACTAATTAGTACGAAATTGTAGCTTGTTTTGTCTCAAAATTTTCCTAAAAAGGATTTGTATCTCTAAAAGTAAAAATTTGCAACTTTCGGGTTGTTTCTTGATTTCATCTAATGTTTCAACAGTGTTAATTAATTTAATTCGCATTTCGTTATTATATCAACATTTTAAAATTCACTTAATTACAATTTCAAGTAATTATTTTTTTGGGGGGCAAGCCTTTCCCAAAATTATTCTAATTTTGATTTTGGCACCGGCATTCCTGGTTATGCAAGCTGCATTTCCGTAAATTTTCACGAATGAAGCAACGCAGCCAGTCGACGCGGCTGTATTTCGAGTCGATTAAATATAGCAACTTGTTCTAATTTTGACTTAAGTTCAGGGTGTTTAACCTCAGGTAGATTAGGTTAACCGCGCTTGTGTCAACATAAAATAGCTATTGACACTTTTACAGGACAACTCTCGTTTGTTAACCTGTCAGTGGTTACGCAAACGTGTAAAAAATATTCGAGTACAAACGGAGAAAGTTGCAACGTATCGATTATAACTGGAGAGAGTTAATTGTACAAACGTTTGAGTGCTCGTAATCAATCCTCTGAGATTTTTTTTTATTATATTATTCATTTATTGATTGGAGAAATTACAACCCCAGACGTTAATTTTGGAAAGATTTATTCCACTGAAACTTCGTTAAGATGCAAGGAGTAATTATGTATTATGCCGTAAAGTGTAATTATGCTGCTAATTAAGCTCCTTTGAAAGAGGAAGAAATTTAAACCTCCAACCTTAATTTTATTGTAGGTTAAAGGTTATGCCTTAAAGCGTAACGATTAGACTGCTGATTACGAGTCTAATTACGGCCATTTTAGATCATCATCATCATAGGAAGAAATTAGAACCTTAATTTTCATTTTGTTGATATATAAATTAAGTATAAGGTAATATATAAATTTGAACCTTAGACCTTACAGTTGGATATAACGCCGTAAACGATAATTATGCTGCTAATTGGAAGTTTCATTATGCCTCTTTTAGAGAAGAAGAAATTTGAACCTCACACCTTAATTTTGAGTGGGTTGATTTTGAAATTTTGTATAATATAATAATACATTTGAACCTTAGACCTTACATTTGGAAAATACGCCGTTAGGTACAAATTATGCGGCTAATTAGAAGTTTAATTACGTC
>JABXWE010019464.1:0-18222 GCA_014611495.1 Limonius californicus | reverse complement strand
GGAAGGAAATAATGTTTTTCCGAAAGCTTAGCTCAATAGCAAAGGGTGGTTTAATTTCTTGCCCTTGGTCGATTACCCCAACAACCAACATCTTAAACTTTATATATATATATATATATATATATAAAGTTTAAGATGTTGGTTGTTGGGGTAATCGACCAAGGATACAGCATAGAACACCCGTGGAAATTTCAAAAGTATGATAAATAAAGAAGCTAAAATGATTATATAAATACACATTAACACAAATCCAATAAAAATCAGCAGAGGATCGAGACAAGGAGATACAATGACCCGAAAACTATTCATAACAGCGATGGAAGATATATTTAAACAGCTAAACTGGGAAAGAGTAGGAATTAACATAAACGGAAAAAGACTTAACAATGTAAGATCCGCTGACGACGTAGTATTGATGACAGCCAATTTCGAAGAACTGCAAAGCATTTCAGAAGAGCTACAACAGGAATTAGAAAAAGTAGGACTGACGATGAACAGAGTAAAAAGTAAATTATGACAAATCAAGAACTATACCACTGAATATATATGTATATATATATGTGTGTGTGTGTGTGTGTATCTAGAACAGCGGCTGGAAAACTAAATCAAACTGCAGAAATCGAGATATGTATTAAACTGCCATGGAGGGCTTTTGGTAGAAACAATCAAATATTAAAGAGTGTAAGAAACAGTCAAATACCTATATACTTAAGAAGACGCATTTTTGACCAATGTGTAGCACCAGTACTAACCTATGGCGCCCAAACGTGGACTCTTAACGAGAAATATAATGATAAGCTAGATAAAACTCAAAGGGCAATGGAGAAGTAAACGTTACATATAAATCTAAAAGATAAAATAAGAAACGAGCATATCCGACGACCAACCAAACTCATATAGGTAAAAGATCACACAATCACGTTGAAATGGAAATAGGCAGATCATACTATGAGGCAAACTAATGGAAGATGGAACAAGGATATACAACAATGGCGGCCCTACATGGGAAAGAGAGAAATATGAGATGGGCGGATGACATAAAGAAGATAGCAGGACTCGGATGGAGAAGAATTGCGGAAGATTTGGAACAGAGGAGACAGAAGAGAGAGACCTATATCCAACAGTGGATGAGAGAGGGCTAAAATGAATTAAATGAATGGAAAACAGCAAATTATAGACAGCGTTTTGTGTTTCCCATGTTCAACGTCTGGCCGTTTTTCCCACTATCAGGTACCTTTCTAATTTAAACGCGATTGGACCTAAAAGGATCTAAAAATACGATTACAATTGCAACTATCCAAGCAACAACTAAGCAGTAAAGAGTCGATTTTTATGGGTTCAAACAACATAGAATCAGGGTCATAGATGGACCGCACTTGATTTGTGAATAAACAATATGCTGCAGATTTGCTAATGTTGGAGCGTATGTTATAATTATATGTTCTGAAAGGAAGAAAAACTACATACTATAACGTATTGCAAATAAATATAAATGTATAAAAATAATAAGTCAAAACGAACAGCGAATTAAAGAAACGTAAGAATCATCTGAAAGTTCACAATCCGTGCTTGAGCAACCTGTTTTCTGTGAACATATTGCCCCGATACTGGTATAAGTACTTGCTTAAATCCCACATGTTTGTCTGGGAGATATTTATGAAATATTTGAAAGCAGGGACTTAGTTTGAAACAATCTGATTTGCCAAACGAGTAAGGATAATTTCAGAAGTGCTTTTAAAAGAGAAAGGAACGTTTAATTTTTAATTTTCGTTTCGTTTGGCCTTCCTTTTGGTGGGAGTTTAGGCAGAGGTTGGAACCAATTACAACAGTTATTTAGATTTTTAAAAAGCTTTACGTGTAATTTATTACCAAAGGTTAAAGAAAGTCCTGTCTAAATATTAAACGGAATTCCCTGGCGCTTGCAAGACGTACTGGATACCGAGCTGTATTTTAAATTTTCTCCGCCGGGAAGTTTACTTTAGGTCAATTACAACCTTTGTTACTTGAAGCTCCGACATATCTACACTTCATTTTAAGGTTTGCAGTGAGCGTGACCCTTAAATATTAAGTCTCGCATTTGCATTTGAAAAGGTAAAAGAAAATGGAATAGAAGTAACGTAGATACGAATTTCCACATTCATAAATTCTTCGACCCGTGACAATAAAAACAGTTGAAATAATGACAACTTTGCGATAAAAAGCCATTATTGTTCGGAAATATTTTATTTAAGACCTGAAAACAAATAAATCACAACGACTTCTGACGTACTTTAAATGTTTTATCATTTATTTTTCATTCAGTAAGCACGACGAGTTCAGTTTTTAATTTAAAGCACATTATCTGAAAATAAGCAAAACGGTACGCGTCTTGCATATGCCTTTAGTGGAAACAATTAAAAGATTGTGTAGAAAAGTTGTTGCAAGAAAAACGGAACCGGATTCAAGTGCCGTGGAAAGGATTTTCTGAAACAAATGCCCGTATTTCAACAGTCTCGCTGAAAGAGGCAACATTTCTATAACAGGTTCTTCAATTAAACCGCGAAGAGAACTACTTGAGTTCATCCTCATCCTCGGCCTTTAACAGGATAACTTCAATTTCAAATTAAAAACGCCAAGAATGTTTCTAACTCCATGTGAAACTCAGATTTTTATATCTGAACAAGTTTAAAGTATCGAAAATTAACATACTTAAAGATACTTATATAAAAATATTGCAATCTCTCCTAACACAAAAATGTGTAGTTCTGGTTTAGGTTTCTACTTATTTCTTCAAGTTCACCAGTCGACTTTTTAAAGTTACATTCTTGTACTTAAAAAGTTTAAACAGTTGCAAAGGCGTTTACCTAGGAACATTTTATTTGAAACGTTTTCTAATGAAAAAATGGTATATTTATCAACCCGAGAGATGTTTTCCTCGTATTATATGTTCGCCAATGGATAATCTGTATCCAATTGTAGGGTTAGTTTTGATAGTGATATGAATCGGGAACAAATCGCCAATTCCCTTGGGAGCATTTCCGATAGTCGATAGTCGCTGGACTCAATAAAGAAATTCAAAATCGGATTATATTCAATCGCTTCTGAAAAGTTTACCACGTCGTCTTTATTTACATTCAGACAGCACTGTGTGTGATTTATGTGCAGACCCAAGATTAATTTAAAAAACTAATTACGCCCAGAAGCGTGGGGTGAGCAATGGTGCAAGGCAACAGTTTGCCTTTTTAAGATTAAACGCGAATTTTTGTTCGTTCCTAACCAGATAAATAATCTGCGCAGATACTTCGCGATTACAAAGCAAACATTCTTCTAACTCGTTCGAAGAGATTATCTGTCTTAGTAAAATTACGAATCGGTATAATAGCGATGATTTAGGGCTTTACAAACTAAATCTACGTGCTATTTCTAGCACTAGTGTAACGTGAACCCATCGTTAAAGCCATTACCTGGTCAATTACATTGAATCGAATCGAGGTTTCAGAACTTGCGCGTTATAATTGAAATCTGTGGGATGGCTGAAATTCCCTAAAATCTAGTAATTGTCAGCCTTTGTCCCCAACCCTAGAAACTGATAATGCCTTCGCCATTGTCAATGCCAGCCGAAATGACTCTCACTTATTTCTACCTTACAAAATAAACTAAATCTCAACTAAGTTCGAAAATACGGTGCACTAAGTGCACACATTGGGATCGCATATTTTACGCCAGAATAAAGATAAAACTGTAATAAAGTTTGGAGCTTCAACACTTTTAATATATGTAGAGTCACGAGTGGCGACCGGCCGACCTCTGTAAAAAGCGAACTGCGTTGTCACGAACGATTCATTGCGGTCAGGCTGGATCAGTGGATCCATTTACGAAGTTACCAATCCACCACGGTTCGATTAAGCCATCCAGATTAAATTTTTTATTTCCACTTATTGGTTTTCATTTTACTTAATCAGCTTTCTCAAGCAATCTATAAAACGCACTCATATCCGTTTGCCGCAAAGAATTTCTTTCTGCCTTCAGAATTGTTTTTCAAATAAGCCTCTCATGTACAGCTACATCTTCTACGGAGGTTATATTATTAAACTCCCTACTTCCACCAAGAAAACTAACCAAACATAAACTGCAAATGGCGGAGGCGCTTCATTAACTAATGTAATATGTTTGCATATTCACGTAGACGTGGCTTTCCCAAAGAAAAATTTTACAATAATATTTATTCTCTGCTAGAGAATTACCTAACACAAAACTGTTACTGTAAATAGTAGAGGCGTTCCATGAAATAATTACTTAAAATAGTTTTCCTAATGCACATTTCTACGTAAAAGTATAGATTTCTAACAAATAATACGAAGAATATTGTCAAAAGTAAATGTATTCCTACAAATAGGCATTGCATGTAATAATTTAATGTAAATGAATATTGACGTAGACGTGATTTTCCCAAAAAAAGTATTCAAAAGATTCATATTTTCTGCAACAAAATTACCCAAATTGCTGTTGAAAATGGTGGAGGTGCGCTCTAAAATAATTACTTAAAAACAGTTTTCTCTGTGTAAGTATAGATTAATAACAAAAAAAAACTGCTAAGAATACTCATACCAAAAAGGAATTTCTTCCTGCAAATGGTGGAGGCGCTTCATGAAATAATTAAATGTATATGCAAACATTTGCCCAGAAAAATATGTTACAAAAATATTTATTCCCTGCAAGACAATTGCGCTTGTCCTTCTAGCAGAAATGTTTTACAAAAATATTTATTTCGTACAAAAAACGTACCTAACTGAAAAGTATTTTTGCGAATGGCGGAGGCGCCCGTGGAATAATTCTTTGACACTCATCAGACATCAATTTCTAACAAAACATAAGTGATGAAGTTCCAACAATTTAGTCGAAAGACATTTTTCCTGAAAATTAATGGATGAGATGAAATAAATTTCTTTTAAATGTAATTCACAAGAACGGCGTTCATACCTGTTCGTATTAAGGAATTGCGTTTTTATATACTGTGTATTTTCAAGTTATCATACATGCATGTGTCGATTTGTGACAAACTATGCGATACAGTATCCTACTCTTACCGAGAAAAACACCAAAAATTACAATGTGCTGGTAATGGTAAACCGTTTAATGACATAATACTTAAAACAATTTTTAAACTGGCATTCTCACTTAAGTCTAGATTTTGAGGAAAGGAAACTTTTAATATAATATAAAACATAGACAATAAAATGTTTCCTGTAAATGGTGAAAACGCTTCATGAAATAAATCTTTACAGTTCAATCCACAAACTACCTCCTGTTCCAACATGTGAATGTAGACATGGATTTCAAGCAAAAATATACTCAAGAAAGCGGAAATATTTCCAAACAGGACGCCTTTTTCTACAAATAGTGAAGACGGTTTATGAGTAATTCCTTAAAGTTCGATCCAAAAACGCGCCCGCACCCAGCCATTGTACAGAATTCGTTTTTTGTATACCGAGTACTTTTTAAGTAAATACCTGCATGTAAACCTGGATTGCCAACTAAAATGGAAATACTGTTAGCGCTTCATAAAATATCTTACAAGGTAATTCATAAACTCTCCATCTATTGTTAAGAATTTTTTTGCAGATCAAACATTTTTTAAAGAAAGAATTTACATCTGCCACGGACTTGTAACAAATACTAAAGTATTTCCATAATTTAATATTTTAAAGTTACACACACGCACGCGCGCTCACACACACGCACTCATATACATATACATATATATGGGTTTTAAACAGCCAAGCGCCGCGTTCCTTTTCTTAACCGCCAGGTATCTCTCTTTAATGCAACTTCTTCCAAACCCCTCAATTCCATTGCTTTCCGCATTCCTTCTTAGGGTCTTCCCTTCTTACGTCTCCCGGAGGTGTCCATCTAAACATTCTTCGAAGTTATCTGTTGTCGTTCATTCTGAGTAGGTGACCGAACCATTTGGGGTCTCTTCTCTCTATCACGCTTTCTTCGCCCTGCATGCATCTTTTTATTTCTACATTGGCAACATGGTCTAATCGTGAGACACGTGCGCTTCTTCTGAGATAGTCCATTTCCACTATCCCTATTATATATATATATATATATATATATATATATATATTATATCCCACCATATAGAGTTGACATCCTGTCATTCTTTTACTCCGCTCAACTCTATTTTTAATTTCAGCGGAACCCAATCCTTCCATAGAGTCAATATGTTAAAAAAAGTCCAAAAAAGTGCCAATAGTGGCACTTAAATATTTAAATCTAATTAAATTAAATCAATTAAGCATTTGCATATAGATTTGCGTTTGTAAGAAAAATAGTTAAAAGCAGCCTCTAGTTCTAGCAGAAAAATAACCAACAGAAAACCTTTCCTGTGAATGGTGGAGGCGCTGATTAAATAATTAATCCCATGTAATTAAATTCACAAAAAGCTCCCACCTCTATATGAAGTAAATTATTCTTTTTGTAAAATCCTATGTTTCAAGTACGCAACAGAAAACCTTGCTTGTAAATGGTGGAGTCGTTGATAGAATAGTTAATCCCATAAAGTTCAGTTCACAAAACATGCTCACGTCTATATATTTAGTAAATAATTCTTCTTGTAGAAACCCAGTATTCATCAAGGAAGCTCCGCATGTAGATTTATGTTTAAAAGAAGAATATTTTAGGGTAGATGCTAGTTCTAGCAGAAAAATAACCAACAGATCACCTTTCCTGTAAACAGTGAAAGCACTGATTGAATAATTAATCCCACGAAGTTTAATTCACAAAACGCGCACATGTTTATATGTAGTAAATAATAACTTTTCTAACAACCCAAAATGTTTGAAGTAAGAATCTGCATTTAAATTTGGATTTAGAAGAATATATATTAAAACAGGTTCTAACTAATTTAGCAGAAAAATAACCAACCCAAACGCAATCCTATAAATTATGGAGACGCTGATTGAATAATATCTCAAAGTTCTATTTGGAAAACGCACTTATGCTTTTTAGCAAAAAACCCAATGTTTGTTAAAAAAATTTGCACGTAGATTTCGATTGCTAATAAAAATATGATAAAGCAGGATCCAGTTCTAGCTCAATAATATCAAACTGATCAATTTTCTGTAAATGGTGGAAGAGCTGATTGAATAGTTGACCTGTTAAAGTTTCAGGCGTAATTTTTTTGTAAAAACCCTATATTTTCAAATAAGGATCTGCATATAAATTTGGACTTCTAAACAACATATAATAAAACGGCTTCTATTCTAGCAGAACAATAAGCAACCATTTAAATTGTAGAAACGCTGAATCCCTTAAAGTTCTATTCGCAAAACGTACTCTCGTCTTTCTGCAGAAAACCCAATATTATTGAAAATGAGCATCTGCTTGCAAATTTGCATTTCTAACAAAAATATGTCAAAGTAGCTTCCAATTCTAGTAGCAAAATTACCCACAGGACCTATTTCCTGCAAACGGTGCAGGCGCTGATTTAATAATTAACCCGCAAAAGTTCTATCCATAAGAGACCCACACGTTAATTAATTATTTCTGTAAAATCCCAATATTTGTCAAATAATGAATCTGCATCTAAATTTAAACTACTAAGCAATATGTCAAAACGGCTTCTATTCTAGAAAGAAAATAATCAACTGTTTAAAATGTAGAAGCGCTGAATCCCTTAAAGTTCTATTCGCAAAACATGCTCACGTCTTTTTGCAGAAAACCCAATACTATTCAAAACGAGCATCTGCTTATAGATTTGCATTTCTAACAAAAATATGTTAATGCAGCTTCTAATTCTAGTAGAAAAGTAACCCACAGAACCTATTTCCTACAAATGGTACAGGCGCTGATTTAATAATTAACCCGCAAAAGTTCTATCTATAAGAGACCTTCACGTTAATTAATTATTTCTGTAAAATCCCAATATATATATATATATATATATATATATATATATATATATATAAAATAAGGAATCTGCATCTAAATTTAAACTACTAAAAAATATGTCAAAACGGCTTCTATTCTAGAAAGAAAATAACCAACCGTTTAAATTGTAGAAGCGCTGAATCCCTTAAAGTTCTACTCGCAAAACATGCTCACGTCTTTTTGCCGAAAACCCAGTATTATTCAAAACGAGCATCTGCTTATAGATTTGCAGTTCTAACAAAAATATGCTAATGCAGCTTCCAGTTCTAGTAGAAAAGTAACCCACAGAACCTATTTCCTGCAAATGGTGCACGCGCTGATTTAATAATTAACCCGCAAAAGTTCTATCGATAAGAGACCCTTACGTTAATTAGTTATTTTTGTAAAATCCCTATATTTTTCAAATAAGGATTTGCATGTAAATTTAAACTACTAAAAAAATATGCTCAAACGGCTTCTATTCTAAGAATAAAATAGCCAACAGTTTAAATTGTACAAGCGCTGAATCCCGTAAAGTTCTATTCGCTCACACATGCTCACATCTTCTTGCAGAAAACCCAATATTATTCAAAATGAGCATCTGCTTGTAAATTTGCATTTCTAATAAAAATATGTTAACGCAACTTCTAATTCTAGTAGAAAAATAACCCACAGAACATATTTCCTACAAATGGTGGAGGCGCTGATTGAATAACTGATCCCTTAAAGTTCTATTCTTAGAAAGGCGCTCAGGTCTATATATAGTAAAAAATTCTTCCTGTAATAACCCATATTATTCAAGTATCAGCATGTGATTTAAATGTAGATGTTAATTTATAATAAAAATATATGAACACAATTTCAAGTTTTAATAACAAACTAACCAATAAAAACCCTTTATTGTAAATAGTGGCGGCGCTGATAGATTATCCCATAAAGTTGAATTCACTAAACGGACTCATGTCTGTATGTTGCAACTAATTCTTCCATCTAAATTTAATATTTTCACGTAAAGATCAGAATATAGGAGAGGATTTATAACAGGACATATCTTAAGCTGCTTCTAATGGAACACTAACCAAACTGAACACTTTTTCCTGCAAACGGAAGAGGCGCTTCATGAAATAATTACTTAAAGTTCGAATATGTTGTTTAATTAGAAGCGGCGAAAGCAGCACGAAATAGATAATTATCATCAGTTTACCACACAAACCTTAATAGAAACTCTGAGAGTTTAGCTCCTGATCGAAACAATCAAATAGCAACCAGTGTTGAATGCGCTGAAACGTATCTGAACACTAAAATCCTAAAATCGATAGAAGGAAAAGCTTCGACCGTCTACAAATTTAATTAGATGCAGCGATTAGTAGAGAAATTAACATTGCAACATTTAGTGCATAATATTTTAGTATGGATTAAACAAATTGGATTTAAAACTTCGAATTAATCCTTTACATATTTGCGTTGTATAATCCGTCGAATATTCAAGAAACTAAAACGTAAACCCAAAATTCGAGTAACTAGAGACTAAAACCTTTACATAGTGATCATTTATTGGACTTCGTGCTATTATTATAGCATTTATGAAAGTGCGGAACGCAGGAAAATGATGACGTGCTTTAATTATCCAACAACTTAATACTTCCTCTGTCCCGAAATAGTAGTCACACTTTGCGTGTAAATTTTATCCCAAAATAGTAACTTCGTCACTTTTCAATGGAAACGGTAGCTTGTATTTATTTATATAGATAAAAATTTAAATTTAAATAACGCAATAACTAAACATTTTAATTAATATTAATACAATGTTGGGCTTTTAATATAAATTCAAGTTTACATTTGAGATTAGTTGGTAGGCGGTTCTCACATCTCTGTATTTCTGTATTCACATAAGCTGTAGACATAATTTCCATGCAACATCGTTTACTTTCCAAACATGTTTGTTTATAAAGTTAAAAAAAATTATCCAAGTTTTATTTACACTTTTAAACGTGCTAAGAAATTTGAGATTCTAGCATCATTTTTAATTTTACAAAATTAAAATTAGATTTTGCTTGAAAATGTGAAAAACTATCGTAACAGAAAACATGCGTAGGATTCGATTTACGCCGGCGTTAGGTGTTCAATATTTCCGGCGTAAACTCAATGAAAAATTCAATGGAAACCTATCTAAAAACATTAAGTTCCATTCCAAGATTTTCAGTAATCAACACAATACAACACGTAGAAAAACTGAGAGCAACTAGAAGGCAAAAACAAGGTAGGACCATATGGGCGTAAATTGAAGGATCACAAACCGAGTCCTATCTGTATGTAGTAGTAGTAGCTAAGATTCAAATACGAAGCACATTATAGCTACTGTATATTACCGGGTGGTTACTTTATCGTGTAACAGGTAGGTAGGTTACACATATTGCACCTGTTTGTATTCCATAAGTATCTTGATAAACTTTACATTGTTTAAATAAGTAATAATCCAAGGAGTTATGTTGGATGTAGTAAGAAACTACAATGAAACTATTTACTAATAAATAAGATGCAGTTTTGCAATAGGTACATTTAAAATATTTATTTATATAATTTAAACCAAACAAACACAAAGAAAGACTAAATAGCATAAAAATATGTTGACATCACAATAAAACCCACAAGAAAAATAGATTAAATATAAGCAGAAAGAGAAACCGTAATTAATGACGTAATAAATGTTCAAACTGCCGTCCACCTTGCTGTTCACGTAAGTCAATCCGCCGCAAAAGAACATTTCTAACACGAGTTAGCATTGAGCTACATAATTCAATAATTGTGTCAAGTAAATCTTCCTATATTTCGTAGACTTATTTTACTTTACCTCACAAAAAGAAATTTAATGGAGTCAAGTCCGAACTACATGCAGGCCAAGATGAGTGTACCTCTTGCAATGAATCTGTTATGGAAAGTTGCATCTTGGTAGTTTCTTACAATTCTCTGAAAGTGGGCAAGTCCTCCATAATTTTGAAACCACATACGCTGTCTGACATAGGAATGTCAAAAAGTTGAGGCAAATCGTTCCCTAAAAAATGTAAATACATTTCCCCATTTAAATTTCCCCCAAAAAAGTGGGGACCAACGATAAAGTTGTCAACGATACCACACCACACATTTACAGTACAAATTCTTTTGCCGAATACAATGTGGGTTATCTTGTGAATAGAAACGGCAATAGTGTCTATTTACTAAACGTTCCTTCATTATAAAATATAATATATCTTAAAAACAATGGATCAGTAGTAACTGCGTTTCTTAAAAATTGGAAAAAATACACTCGACCTGCGTAATCATCTTTGGTAAGGTGTAGCACTAATGTGAAGCGGTAAGGTTGAAACCGGTTTGTTTTTAAAATGTTAAGCGCTGAACGTTGGGTAAAGTCAAAAGTTCTTGCAACTACTCGTTGACTTATATAGGAATTACCAGTTAGTTGTTCGATGACTGCCACTTCAGCCTCTACTATTGTGACATGTCGTTGTCTTAGCTTTGGCTTGGAAAACTGTCCATATTACCGCAAAAGTGGTCGATCCGGATATCTATGCATATCGTTGTACTGCTAAGTCCGCCGCCCCTCTGCACTCTCCCAAAATCAACATCATATCCGTCTAGCTATTAGAATACATACATACAAACTGATTGTTATTAGCACAAGGATCTATACAAATCAACAACTTTATACAGAAGTATGTTAAGTTTTGACAAAACAAAAGTTAACATTTTCCTGTCCAAATATATATTTTTTATGACTAGAAAGGAAATCTACCTATGGATTTCACGCGCATGTGAGATGTGTAGCCTACCTACTTGTTACAAAATAAAATAATCACACTGTATATTCCACATTCTGATATTTTTAGCTTTCTTTCACGAAAATATTATTTTTTAAAAGTACTTTCTTGAAAGATATAGTTTGGTTGTTCAATTCTATGTGAGAGCTTATAACAGCGCCAATGTTTATTTTTATTACGGAGGTTAAATTTCGAAAAATCCTATTATATGTAGGTAATCTTGCTATGATCATTCAAAATGGCGTTCATGTCACGACAGGACCTGAAGATTTTGGTCTTTTCACCACGTTCCGTTTAGTCACCAGACAATTTGAAATTTAAAACTATAGCGGTAGCCGCTTTATAACGCGGTAGTGCTAATTTACATCCTACAGTTTGCTTCAAAATATATGTAGATTTATAAATTTAATAACGAACCGCATTACGCGTTACAGTAGAAATAGCTAAAACTTTAAATATTTAGCGCACCTAGAATCTAACTCAAACTACGAAATACAATTAAAACAGCATACTTTAATCCTTACTCTAGGGCTCTAGGCAGTCTTGTATAAAGTACTGTTGTCGGATTAGCTTCCTGCACTTCAGCATTTTCACAAAAAGTTATAACAGCTAATATAATCATGTCTACTCAGTTGTTATGAAGTCTACTTCCAGCTTATTTGAGTTCTGATCATTATTCATACTCAAATCACCTCAACATACTCGGTTCAAAACGACTCATTAACCCCTTATTCACTTCATATTCATCCATCACCATGTAGGTATTTACCACTTCCGTCTACAGGGTTAATATCGCAGCTTGGTGTTTATTTTCAATCAAGTCTTGTTATTTTTCAAAAAAGAAACTTATTAAGGGTAGCATACGTAAGCAGCGCAATCTTTTCCTAAATTACCGCGACTTCGTGGTGAAAGTTTCCGACAGTTCAAATAACGTTTTCATTCATCTCGCAGCCGCCGACAGCATCCACGAATTGATTTTATAAGGTTCATTCAAATACATATTAAATGAGCAGTGGTGGAAAAGACTGATTTGCTATTATCCGTAGCTCAGCAGCAGCGTATCGAGCTGGGATTCCCCTAATGTAATAATGCTTTAATCTGCGCCCGCTCTAGATCCTCCGCAGCTTGTATGCCAATGTCCGTTCTCAACGCTCGTCTGAGCGAAGGCAGACATACGATATATCATCAATCATACTAGCAATCAGGAAGACGCAGAACACATCATGTTTATGTATACTTTGTGTCTGTAAGAAAAAAATCGTAACCTACCCCTGCAGGCGATGTTCCTGTGAAAATATTTGGACAGTAAGTTCCGAGTTTGGTTTGATACACCACCTGTAATTCTATGTTCTTGTATAAATTAATGATTGCATCACTAAAATGCAAATGGCCATAAATGTTCATCACAAAAAACCTAACCTTTCACGTACCTAAGGTATTGATTTAGTGGAAAAATTAAAGATTGTGGGGAAATATCCGTGCATATGCATGAGAGCTAGCTCGCGTTTACGTGTGTGAAGTCGCTTAAAAATTCATGGACACAACCATCTCTCGAAAAAAATATTTTGTGTCATATTTTTCTCTAAAGAGAAACAGAAAAATTATATAAAGAGACATACAAATCTAACCAATAGTTTTGACTGAATTTCGCAACCAGGCAGAAACGCAAAACCTCCAAAAATGGTTTCCTACTTATTAACAAAGATTTTCTTCTTTCTAGAAATTTTTAAAAATTTGCTCTTGATGGACCGTTTCTCTATAAAACTGTTAATTACATAGGCTTGTAGATTAAGTTAATTAAGGGCCTTTCAGCAGTAGACTTATGGTGTCAACAAAAAAAACTATGAAATTCCAAATAATTATTTTTTGAAAGGGTGCTGAGGATTTAGATACAATTTTGTCGATAAAGAGCTGAGAAGGCCCACACAACTGTTTTATTTTTGGAGAACCTTATCGCCATGGTTTGTAGGGTTATTTAAATACTTAATTTGACCTAGTATCACGTGCTTGTTTTTACAGGAAAAAGTATAGGTATCACAATAAACCTATTTTTACGTATTCTTAAATCAGTTAAAATTTGTAAGGTGTAATTGTTTGCAGTTATTCCATAAACGTATTTTGTGAAATTAAAAATCAAAGATTTTCAAAATCAGTTCTAAGGATTTTCAATAAACTTTCTAACGAACTAACCATGTAAATAAGACGTAAAGTGATTTTTTACGTCTTAAGGAAGCTTCCTTTCCTACTACGATTGGTTGAGAATTTGTATTAAATGCCTTATTACTCAAAAACTAAGTATATTCTACATGGTGTGAACAATAATGTTAAAAACTAATACACGTCCAAAAAATGACATGCACACAAAATTTTCAAATATTTTTCGAAAACCACGGTAAGGATTTCAAGAAATATTTTGTGATTCCATAAATGACTCGAAGACCTATACAATCTTGTATCCTATACGATTTTTAAAAATTTACCGTTTGCTGACCTATATTACAATTTTTTTTTCAGGAAAATTTCAGACCACGGCATTTTAGACGAGTTCGAATATAACACCATTCCGCATATAACAAGCGGCTATAACCAAAAATAAAAATATTTTTCATTTCTAACAGGTTATCTGTTATCGATTACGGATGCTAATTCGAATAAGAGACAAGTTTTTGGAATTTCCTGGGTAGAATATCTCAATTTACGGGGTTATCTATGTGCTTCAAAAGGTCTTACCAGTGCACTTTAGATAATCCTTAAATTTATGCCATATCTCTGGAATTGAAAATTACTAAGACTAGTTTCTATCGCTGACGAAATATTTGTTTCTTAAGATGCGTTTAAACGCCGCTTCTGATATTTAAGATTTCAAGCGCAAGAACAATTAACAATCAACGAATTATTAAGAAGAGGAACTAAAATGCTACAATGGATATATAAATATGTACATCTATTTATGCATTCATGCTTATTATACAGGGTGTCTTAAGACCAAATATAATTAAAAATTCTAATAAAGTTATGCTCTAAACAAACCATTTCCAAAATACCCAGTGCTAAATTATTATTTATTAAATAATTACAATTTCAAACAAGCCAATATTTATTTTTATTTGGTTTAAATTTACTACAAAGATTGTTCAAAATGGCCACCATTGCTCTCCAGACACATTCTGGCTCTTCTTGCGTCTCCCAACATCTTCAACAGTCTCTGATGGTGTTTGGTATACCACATCTTTCATATGGCCCCACAAATAATAATATAAACAAGTTAAGTCCGGAGATATTGGGGGCCAGGGTTGCTGGTCTCCTCTACCGTTGATTCAAAAATTGTTTTACACGTAACGCAAAGTGCGCGGGGGCACCATCGTGCTGGTACCACATACCATGTCTGATCGCCACAGGGAGATCTTCTAACAATTCTCCCAAATGATCTAGAAAATGTAAATATCTATCGGCGGTTAAAAGGTTCTCGAAAACGAATGGACCAATGGGAATGTTATCAATAATTCCACACCAGATCTGGTTATGCACTCGTTGGAAAATTCGGCGGTCTGGTAGTCGCCGATTTGGAAATCTCAACCCATATTCTCGAGCAGCTGCTACTGAGTTTCCATCACATAAACCGTACATGTAATGGATATCGGCGTGTAAAAATTACGTACACAAAGTAGTAACCTCACGTCGTGGGACCCCTGTATATTAGTAAGTGATTATTTTACGATTTTGGGCAATTTTTGAGTGTTAAAATATTTTCCCTTTAAGTACACGAGCAAATATTTGCGAAGGCATCACTTAATCGAGTTGGACTGTATTCAAGTCAGTCATCATTCTTACATACAGGGTGGGTCAGCTAACCCAACTAACATATGTCATAGCAACTGAAATTATTGAATCTTTTATAGTTTAGAAATTCTTTATAGTTACTTTCTCTCAAATTGACCACTTATTGTAGTATTTAATCGTTTTACTAATATTAATTATATTAGTGTTTAGTAAGCAAAGCACTTATTGGTGCCATCGTAGTATAGTAAAAACTAAACAAGTGAAAAACTACAATAAATAAATATCAAAACTATATTTAATTCAGTAAATGTTAAAAATTGCCTTCATTCGCTTCCAGTCATCTAATTTGTATTAAAAACGCAGCGTTTCAGGTGTAACTGTTGAGCACGTCTAGTTTATTCTACTTTGTAAATGATGCTCGCTTACTACCGGAGTTCAGTTCTATTCTTTACGTGTACCACAAAGTAAAAGGTGTAGTAAAGTGATGTCGCGACTTCTAGGTGTCCATGGATGCACAGCGCCTTTTCCAATCCAATTTCCTCAAGCACATTATTTAAATAATTCCCAACAATCCAACTGTAATGAACAGGGCAGTGATCATGTTATCGTACATTAAGTTCTACATCTGCCAACAGCTCAGGTAACATGTTTTGTAGAAAATCCCAGTAACGGTATCCAGTTACATTTTCATGGAAGTAATATGGTCCAATAATATGGTTACTCTCTATGCCACACCAAACATTTACAGAAAAAACTCTTTTTTTTGCAAGGCAACTCCAAGATTTTCTTCCCACCCAGATTATGCCGACTCAGCACATTTCGTACTATTCACGATTCTAAAATGCCCCACTCCTACACCCTCATACCCCAGACACCACAAACACCCTAGAAAAGTGCAGTGCTTAAGATTCGACCCGAGCGACTTTGGTAGAATAACTCCGAAGCCAAGCGGCCACTACTCAACCGCACTCCCCTAGAAAAAATCTTTGAAAATGAATAACTCGTATCCAATGCGAATTCTCTTGTGCGTAATAGTGCTAATTACGCATTCCACAAATATTTGAACAATGAAAAGTATTTTTAAACATAATACCCGTTGACATCCAAACATTTTTGAAATCGGAAGACGAGCTTGACGATCCCCTCGTTAAAAATCTCTGCTGCTTGTTCCTTGAACCAGTCAGTGACAATTTGGTGGCCGTCGTCAACGGTCTTCATGCGATTTCCGCTCAAAAATGCCTTTAATTGTGTATGTAAATAACAACCACGAACAAGGGGTACTAACGTAACAATCAGGAAGAGAGAAAGTTAGATGATGCTACATCCGGACTGTACGAAGGATGGTCCAATATCTCAAGGCAGATAATAAATCAAAAGAATAAGTAGATAGATATATGGGAGGAACGAGAGTATAATACAATACAATAAAAAATCTCAGGCAAGACGGAAGAGAGAAAAGCAAGATTTATTTGATAAGTATGGAAGTATGGGAAAAGTAGTACAAAATACTACTAATCGAAAATAGGAGATAATTTAAGATAGGAAATATAGAGGCAGAAATGGATAAAAGTAAACAAGATAACGGTAGATGAAATAAAGAGAGCTTTAGTGGAATCAAAAAATAGGAAGGCGTCGGGGCCTGAAGACATTCCCATTGAGTTAATAAAACATGAACCTCTGGTCCATCTCTGATATTAATTGAAATGCTAGCAGAAGTATTTAATGAAGGTATGATAGAATGTGATAGTATTCATGAAGACTGGAACTTAGCATATGTTACGTCAATTTATGAAAAAGGAAATAAATGACTATGCAAAAATTATAGATGTATAATCGTGATTAGTTCAATGGGGTGGTTGTACGACAGAATAATGAAAGCGCGAATAGAAAGCGACATATAAGAGATGGAAGAACACAGTGGATTCCGCGCTGGAAGATCTTATACCGACAACATATGTATTGCAAGAAATAATGGAGAAACGGAAAACTAGCAATCTATCTACTCATTTAGTGTTTATTGTTTTGTAGTAACCGTATAACACAATGCTTCTTAAAACATTGACCAAGAATGGCCTGAATAAGACCTATCTACAGACCATTAGGAACATACATGCAAAGTAAAAGAGTGCAGTTAAACTGGAAAATAATTTTTCACAATATTTTCCAATAACAAAAGAACTTGGACAGTGTTGTAGCCTGTCACCTCTGTACTGTGGCCAAACAAAATGAAGGTAAGTACAAAAATGGTGCTACACAGAGTCATCGTCGAACCAATTCTAACTTAAGGTCCTGAATGCTGGCAGAAGCCAAAACAGCAATAAGACGATAGAAACGGTGGAGATGGATTTCTTAAGAAGAACCTGCACACAGTTACAACATATACAAAATGAAGAAATAAGAAGACAAACAGGAAGGATATACACAAACGCCGATAGAATAGAGACTCTGGTAGGGCCACGTAATGAGAATGAGAAAAATGGGAAAGGAGCGATGGCCAAAGAGAGCATTAAAGTATGCACCTCAAAATAGAAGAAGGAGAGTAAGACCTACAATAACATGAAGTACAGGAATTGAACTAGTCATAGGAGACGACGACTAGAGAAAAAGAGATACGTGGCGATCGAACTACGGGATGCGGCAGAGGCTGTAGGAACCCCGCTATATATATATATATATATATATATATATATATATATATATATATATATATATATATATAGAAAAATGCCGTTGC
>JABXWE010019463.1:0-38568 GCA_014611495.1 Limonius californicus | reverse complement strand
ATAATTCTGAAGAATTCTTCCAAGAATTCGCTTACACTAATAGATTCTTGATTTACGATGTAATTACAGATTGATGCTTATACTTCTGAGGAATTCTTCCAAGAATGCGCGTACACGAATAGATTCTTGAGTTACGATGTATTTACAGATTGATGCTTATACTTCTGAAGAATTCTTCCAAGGATGCGCTTACACTAATAGATTCTTGAGTTACGATGTAATTACAGATTGATGCTTATACTTTTGAAGAATTCTACCAAGAATGCGCTTACACTAATAGATTCTTGAGTTACGATGTAATTACAGATTGATGCTTATACTTCTGAAGAATTCTTCCAAGGATGCGCTTACACTAATAGATTCTTGAGTAACGATGTAATTACAGATTGATGCTTATACTTCTGAAGAATTCTTCCAAGGATGCGCTTACACTAATATATTCTTGAGTTACGATGTAATTACAGATTGATGCTTATACTTTTGAAGAATTCTATCAAGAATGCGCTTACACTAATAGATTCTTGAGTTACGATGTATTTACAGATTGATGCTTATACTTCTGAAGAATTCTTCCAAGGATGCTCTTACACTAATAGATTCTTGAGTTACGATGTAATTACAGATTGATGCTTATACTTTTGAAGAATTTTACCATGAATGCGCTTACACTAATAGATTCTTGAGTTACAATGTAATTACAGATTGATGCTTATACTTCTGAAGAATTCTTCCAAGGATGCGCTTACACTAATAGATTCTTGAGTTACGATGTAATTACAGATTGATGCTTATACTTTTGAAGAATTCTTCCAAGATTGCGCTTACACTAACAGATTCTTCAGTTAAGATGTAATTACAGATTGATGCTTATACTTCTGAAGAATTCTTCCAAGAATGCTCGTACAATAATAGATTCTTGAGTTACGATGTAATTACAGATTGATGCTTATACTTCTGAAGAATTCTTCCAAGAATGCGCTTACACTAATAGATTCTTGAGTTACGATGTAATTACAGATTGATGCTTATACTTTTGAAGAATTCTATCAAGAATGCGCTTACACTAATAGATTCTTTAGGTACCTCATTAGCGATAAGACGATGTAATTACAGATTGATGCGCTAAGTTAACAGAAGTGGTTTCAGGAACCAAATTAAAATTGTTGGTAATGACAAAATGGATCTGCTGGTAACATGCTTTACAGTGGTATTTATTCGATAATAAACATTCGATAAATTACCATTCGATTAATTGTCATTCGATAAATTGCTCTTTCGGTAAATTGCGTTTTCGATCAATTGTGGTCGGTCAAATGTGTTCCGTAAATTGCGGTTCGGTATACTTTCCGCATATTAAAAATGAATTAAAAACGATTAATTAGGACAAACTTCGTACGAGTATATCTGCCGACTTATCCAGTTGCAGAGAACAAATTTACTAGTCTTAACTTTCCTGATAAACTGATCTTATACCCGCTTGGATATTTCATCGATTCTGCCTGCAGTTTATTGTAGTGGAAAATGGAATTAATTCACCTTCTTCCTACTTTTTGTCACCAAGTATAACTCCAACAGTATTTGCTATCGCTGGGAGTACTAATGTGTCGCAAAGGTGTAAGGCTTGCTAGATTTTGCAATTCGCAAACTAATGGGGTATGAGGCATGCATAGTTTTTTCATTAATGCTGCATACATACAATGTCTCTTCACCTACCTTTTTGAACTATGCGCAATAGCAAAGTGTAATTAATGTCAAGAGTTGATTGATAAGCAATTCCAAATTGATTTGATATAGATTTGCGAGCTGAGAAGAATCAGATAGAAATAGTAATTCTCGTGTGATCTGAATCGAATTGTTTATTCGACAATTCTCAATGAGTAAAACTCTCTTAATCAATATGTACCTAAACTACTCTCATATTTTAATTTTTAACACGACCCACCCAAAATTAGGTAGCGACCCAACAGTGGGTTGCGAAGCCCAGCCCCAACGCATTGTTTATTAATTGCAAAATAATGAACCACTATTATTAAACTACAGATCTGATTTTATTACAAGAACTGTTGAATATGTGCATTATCTACTTCAAAACATTTACAATTCTACGTGTCAGTGAATTCAATACGTTTTCTAGAATTTATGGGTGTTTATGTCGTCGATCTTACGTTCAATGTGTCGTTGTAGTTTCTTTAAGATATTGTTTGAAATGTTGAGTTTTAAGGTACGGCCATGCTGTTAAATCGTATGATCTTGAAGGAGAAGCAATTGCTATAATAATTATAAGACGAACATAAAATATTTTTTCTAGCATTTTGAGAATTTGACGAGTGCAATGAGGAGTTGCACCATCTTGCTAAAAAAAACCCTTGCTGGAGTACTTTCAAAAGTGGTTTAAATTTTGTTCTTTCTGATACTTTATTGTAGTGATGTTATCTTATAATAAAAAAACACAGCATGACATTGAAAATGCAACACTCAGTAAACGTCGATATATTTTAATAATTTTTAGATGATAATGTGCATACATATAAAGCACTATATGATTAATATTTCACGATGAATCGAAAAGTCTGTAGCCTTCAAATTCAATAATGAGTCGGAGCTTCTCGTAAGCCAATAGGCTTTTCTACCCTTGAAGATATGTTTCGTATGAGGTGATCAATGCTTTTCTGTGGTATGGTGTCCCAAGCAATCAGAATTTTATTTTCAAGTCGCGTATATCTGCCGAGTGAATAGCTAATTCACCCAACTTTTTGCCTATAATATTCCATACATGTTCTACGGACGAATGATCAGGTGACTTTGCTGGCCACGGAATTATTTCTCTAACATCTACAGGATCTAGAGGAGGATGCATTGATGGACGTCCACTGTCATTATTTCGTCCTACATTTCCTGTTTCATAGAACAACGTAACACATTGTCCTACAGTTATTTGTAACAATTTGTAGTGAACCACGTCTTCTAGAACCTTCCGTTGGTTTCTCTTAAGCATCTCGGCATAGACTACCTCCAAACTCCGTCATTATTTGTTCCGTTGAGAAAATAAGATTCCACCATAACAGATTTTGTTCTATAGTGAAAACAGTTGCGTCGCACAAATGAACATCAGAAATATGGTGGTTGGTTAGTTTCAATAAATACAATTTTTTGCAAAAATTTAAGAAAGAATTCACTTTGATTTTTGTTCGCCGAATAAATGATGTTTATTGTCGTTTGACAGTCAGTGATGTTTGATAATTAATTCCGAAAAATGATTATGATCAATTGCCAAACATGTTTTTGCCGTGCTATCTGTAATATATGTATAATTATATAAGATTAACTACAGTTTAACTCTAGTAGACATGAAACAAGTATAAGTGTAAGAATTTCCATTTTGAAATTGTAACTTACTGACTTCGGAGTTATTCCATCAAAGTCTTCGAATCCTTAGCATTCACTTTCCTAGGGTGTTTGTGGTATCTTAGTTGTAGTTGGGGCATGGGTTTTTCAAGGGTGGGGCATGTTAGACCCGTTGCTGGGTGGGATGGGGCTCTTGATTCTTTAAAATAATAAGCTTTTAAATATGACAGTTCATTTTAAATTTTGCGTCATTAAGTACGTGGTATGTCTATACCTTTTTAATTTATTGCGAATCAAAAAATGTTCACTACTTCAGCGATACATTGTAATTCTATAATTCGAGCAAGCAACGAAACGCGTAATTCGTTTCTGGATGTACATGGGTAAGCAAAAACAAATGTAATTATTCGAGACGAATATTAATGAGAGTTTTTATCTTTTCTACCCAATTATTAATCAGTTTCACTGTATTTTGAAATTTACATACAGATTAATCATGTTACCATTATTTGAGAATTTAATGTGATTGCTACAGAATACAAAATTAGAAAAATATGAATCTAAAATGTAAAAATGTTTAGATAGTGGCCTTCCAGTTAGATGGTGCATGATATTAAACTGCGGACTGCTGTCAATTTTCGAAAACAGTTTAAACTAATGTGTCTAATTAAAGTCCTAGATTAAACCGTCGACATCAAACCTCTATAATTTTTGTAATAATAGTCATTTTTATACATTGTTGTCACAAACAGTACTGCTGTCGATATTGCTCAATTTAGTTTTAAATTTCAACCAGAAAGGCATAATCTCGAGATGGAAGTTATGTATTTTGTAAATGTGCGTAACTGCTAACTGTTTATGCAAATGTTTATTTTTTTCGAGTATTAGGCAATCCCATACATGTATCTTTGGCGGAAATATAATAGTATACTTCAAATGTATACAGAGTGTCCCGTAAGTTGAGATAAAACGCCTTGTAGCAGTGCATACTGAACACAAAACAGCTGAAATATTTATTCTTCGCATGCTAGTTTCTTCACACGAGCTTCTTGATGTTTAAAAATCGAATGGTGCGTGTCTTTAACGGGTCTAGGACAACTCGGCGGGGCCGGTTCGGCGCGGCCGATTCGGCGCGAGGGGACAGTTCGGGCGGTCGGTTCGGCGTCGCCGATTTGAAGCGAATACATATTTTTGTGTTTGCTATTAGGTAAAACAAATCTTTAAAAAAATAATTTTATTTTTACAGTTAATTTAGAAAAACTCGAACACTTAAAAACGTATACAAAATACAAAAATATACAAAAGTACGTGGTTATGAAAAATACAAAAAGTACCTAGTCAACAGTAACAAAAAAATTACACTATTAATTGAGTCCCATCTCAAAATTATGGGCAATTCCTCTTAAGAAATTCAGGATATTTTGGTTTTGAAAGTCTGTTACTAACCGAAATATCCTCTCATCAGCTTCTTGATATTTTTTCAATTTTTTAGGGGTTTGGTGGCCTGCAATAATTTGCTCTAAATACAAATCTCGGCCATTTTGGATTTTTTAAGGAGTCGATAAACCGCCATATTGTTGGGTGGTCCATTCCCAGTTCATTCTGCAGTCTTCTGTTTGCTGCTTCTGAGTGGTTGTTGGTTCTATCTATTCTTTGCAAAACCGCTTCGTGAAGGTTCCACATTGCCACGTTGAATATGGGAGGGCGCCTTATATTTCCTCTTCTTCCTGGTCTGCCAACCAGTTCATAAGCCCTTGCAGCTCGTTTGGTAAATCTACCGACAGCTCATCAACCGCCTCATCCAGCTGATTAGGTGGAACATATGCCAGACTCAGAATCATTCTGGCTTGCAAGGCAAAGTCTGGTTCACTGTAATACCTTTGTCTAAGTCCCTGCTGGGCCAGGTGCCTTTGTAAATTTTGGGCCAGATGAAAGAAGCAGCCACGTATCGTAGCTTGAGGAAATTGTTCTTGAAAGGAGTTTTAAAATCACACAATATCCGTGTTGGCTGCATACTTCGAGCTAGTTCTTTCATCATCCTTATGAAAAAAGTGTACGTCCGCCTAGACTTGTTTGGCAGTAGACCATAAAGCAGCGGTACAACTGCTCCATAAACTTCCGCCAAAACAACATAGGCTTGTGCAAACAAGGGTGGGGCAGATTTGAAGGTTCCATCTACGTATAATGTAGGTGCGTTTTCCAAAAATCTGTAAACGAATAATAATATCAATACCTAATTAGAAAAATGGTTATTACTACTTTTCAAAATAAATATATACAGGGTGGGTCATTATTGCGAAAAGTAATTTGACGTCTTAATTAAGATAGATACAGAAAAACGTCTAATGTAAATGTTAAAGATTTCGATAAGTAGTCTGATTTAAAATTGTTTTTAAACATACAGGGTGCTTCAAAAAGAAGCTCCGAACCAAAGTTAGTTTGAAAACATACCTTATGTTTTGCTCTCTTCCACGGGACCAGTATCTGCTAGCAAAAGTCTTTTTTCTCTACCATTTGCACTGTAAATTTTGTAGTTTTCAGGCAAAATCTTGTCAACCAAAGATGCGGGTGCGGGTGGTGGTGCATTAAATTTGATTCCGTTGCCTTTTGACAATTTTCTTCAACGAAGCAGATTTGGGCATGGAGGCCTGAGCGGACTGTGACAAATTATTCGCACAATGGTTGATAACCTGGGCCGTTGGTTCCTGAGACTCTTCAGCTCTTCTTTTTATTTGAGTTTTCACTCTATTCATCTCGATTGTGGCGGGTGTTGCGTCATGGGAATGGTGATTGAGGCTCTTAATGACTTCTCAGTCCTGCACATGAATCCTGGCCTTACATCTGCGTTTCTGTTCACATCTGTAAGCCAACGATATCGCGAGTTACAAAATAATAGAACAAACTTTTTCGTGTTGATTATCAAATATTTCTTTCAAAATTTTCAATTGCTCTAATACTCAAAAAGAAATCGGATTGCCGACAACCGTCGAAGTAGAGGGAAGTAGATTAAATCTATCAAAATGGAACTTGTGAAGTGAAGTGAAATTATGCAAGGTAGCATAGCAATATACAGGGAGTCCAATGACGTGAGGTCACTACTTCACCAACGTATAGGAGAGGTGAAAACAAGTCGAAACTAAAGAGTGGTCATTTTCAAACAGTAAAGCACCATAAAGTTGATTTCTCTGCTTGCGCTTATTAGCAGTGTTGATAATTTTTACTTTTACAACGAGAGAGTACGCCGATATCCATTACATGTACGGTTTTTGTGGTGGAAACTCGGTAGCAGCTGCTCGAGAATATGGGTTGAGATTTCCAAATCGGCGACTACCAGACCGACGAGTTTTACAACGAGTACACAACCACCTACATGAACACGGAACTTTTCAGAAACCATCGACTGAGCGTTCAATACAGCAAGTACTAGACAATAAGGACAACATAGTGCGAGAAATTCATAATAATCCCAGCACCTTTGTTCGTCGTGTATCCGCACAAGTTAATGTACCACGAATGCGAGTTTGGAGAACATTAAAACGTCATGGTTTATATCCATTTCATATCCAGCCTGTTCAAGTCCTCTTATTATTATTATTATTGGATGTTAGGGCTTTCGCTTTTATATGCCTTCCGTCACTTCGACCCTTACTGGTTCTTATGTAACTTATGAGCCCTTTATTTGTTAGAGAAGTTGTAGGCTGTTGATAAACCATATAATGTCTCTGGACTTCGAGTCCCTTATTTCGTTAGGTGTCATGGTTGCTTTTCCGAAAATTGTTTGTCTGCGATAGGCAGCATTGCATTCGCATAGAATCTGTTCTGCCGTTTCCGCTACCTCGTTACATAAGCGGCTGATTTGGTCCTCAGCTTTACCAATCTTAAAAAGATGGTATTTTAATGTTGTGTGGCCTGTTAATAAGGTCAGTGATGGTTTTCAATTCCATCTTGCTGAGGGACGAAGCAAGTTTTGCTTTATCTTGCGAAACAGTAATGAACTGTTTTGCCTGACGTTGTCCTGGAGTATTTTGCCAGTATGAGGATTTCTGTTGTTCCTCCCATAGTTTGACCGCCTGTTTTATGTGGCTTTTCTGTATTTCACAGCAAGGCTTAGGTTCAGTGAATGGTCTCGATGCCCCGCGTTTTGCGAGTTCGTCGGCCTTTTCGTTACCTGGTACGTCTTCCTCTTCATGCCCTGGCACCCACCACAAGGTAACGTGGTTTCTGTTTGCCAGTTGTTTGAGGTTGTTCAGGCACTCCCAGACTAGTTTCGACTCAAATGGGGGCCTTTAAAGCCTTTATTGGTGCTTGGCTGTCTGAGAGGATGTCACTTGTTGCACCTTTATATCCCTTCCTTAGATTTTTCTTTGTGCAAAGGTTTATGGCATAAACCTCAGCCTGGAAGATGGTAGTTACATACCGATGGGTTCGGAGATGCGGCAACTGGGTCCGTAGACTCCCGCTCCAGTTCCTCCTCCTTTTATCTTTGAACCATCCATATACCACTGGAAGGATCTTTTCTTGAAGGAACGTCCTCCCGAGGACCACACTTCCCGGTCTGTGATGGTCACTCTAAAAGGTTGGTCGAAGTTGTATTTTATTGGCATGAAATCCGATACGGTGTAGGCCGTTCGCTCTAGGTGAGTGCGACTTAGAATACCTAAGTGGCCTATCAGGTTTCCTGCTTTGAATTTGTTTGTCATAACATGGTCTCTATTGCTGCAGTTGGACAGGTGCTTATTGCACCTGCTATACTCAGACAGGCGAGACGTTGTATCTTCTCTAGCTATAACTGAGTGGTGATCTGTTTTGTTTTTGGCCACCACACGACTGCTGCGTAGGTGACCATGGGTCTTAGTATAGCTACGTATGTACAATGGGTCATTACTGGTTTTAGCCCCCAGTTTCTTCCTACCAGCCTACGGCATGCTAGGGTGCTAGAACTGCCTTCTTCTGCAGTTTATCAATGCGTGAGTTCCACGTCAACTTCTGGTCTAGTGTAACTCCTAAGTATTTGACTACATTACTGAAGTCCTTCTAGCATGGGAGCATTTAGGTTCAGCTTCCTACGTCTAGTAAAGGGGACAATTAGCGTTTTCATTGGGTTTATGTTTAAGCCTTGATCTCGGCACCAACTTTGAATGGTATCTAGAGCTTTCTGCATGCGTTGTGACACTATTGAGTCAAATTTTCCACGGACCACTACTACCAGGTCGTCGGCGTAACCCTTGTGTTAGCATACTGAGGAGGTCGTCGACTACCACAGACCACAGGAGAGGCGATAGAAGCCCACCTTGGGGGCAACCTCTGGCAGCCGTAATGGTAACTGCTTTTCCTCCCAGCTTTTCTGTAATTTGGCTACTTTCAAGCATGTTTTTAATCCATTTGATAGTAGAAGGATTGAAGCCCTTCTCCGTGGCAGCTCTTTATATTGATTCGAAGGAGGTGTTGTCAAAGGCACCCTCTATGTCTGCGAAAGCACAGATAGCTATTTCTTTTGTTACTTACGTCTTCTCCAGTCCATTTACTAGACTATGGAGAGCCGTTGTAGTCGATTTTGCCTTTTGGTAGGTATGTGGGTTGGGGTGAAGTGGTCGGTTTGGAATTACTTCACTTCTTAGGTTCTGGTCAAGTACCTTCTCCATTCTTTTCAGAAGGAAAGAGGTGAGGAGTATAGGTCTGTACGCCTTGGGCTGGGTGTTAGAACGACCACCTCCCTTGGGTATAAACACTACATTAACTTCTCCCCATTTTTTAGGTTTATAGCCAAGGCAGAGCTAGCCTTGTATAGTTTGCAGAAATGGGGCAGCAGGTTTTCTATACATCTCTGCAGTAGGCCCCGAAAGATGCCGCCTCCGCTAGGTTATTTATAGGGTTTAAAAGCAAGAATTGCCCGTTTAACCCTATTTGTCGTTAGGATTTTGTTAGCCAGGCTTATGACCCTTGAGTGTGGACGTATTATATGCACTTCCTCGGCAGGTTCGTCCAAGCTATGAGTGTGAGACCCTGGGAAGTGAGTGCTTAGTAATAACTCCAGCATTTTCCTGGTGCTCTCAGTGAAGAGCCCATCCGCCTTCTGCATGGCAAATGTCAGTTGTGTGGTCTTTTGCATGGAATTTTTGTAGGCGTGCCGCTGTTGGGGTATCATTTATGTCTTCGCAGAAGCTACGCCATGTTCTCCTTTTCGGCCTCCTGATTTCCAGGTTATATTTTGTGAGGGCCTCGCTGTATTGGTCCCATGACTCTTGACGCTTCTGTTTCTTGGCTTTATTAAATAGCCTCCTTATTTCAGAGCGTAAAGTTTCGAGCTCCCTGTTTCATCAGGGCACCTTACGTGTGCCCTTCGGCTTTTTAGGGGGCAGCTTATTTCGGAAGCTTTGTGTATAAGATTGTGTAGGTTTGTTGAGGTTGTTTCAAGATTCTCTACTGTATCTACCTCGGTGTTAACATCATGCACTTCAGCTCTGATATGCCTTTCATAAAGGCACCAGTCTGTTGTTTTGGGGATTCTTACTACTTCGTTGAGCTTTCCCGTACCCGTTAAGTTGAATCTGATATGTCTGTGATCTGACAGGGAGGCTTCGCGGGAAACGTGGCAGTTTTTAAGGGTGAGTAGGGAAGACGCAAGTGTTATGTCAACTACCTCCTGCCTAGCTCTAGTTACAAAAGTTCACGCCCTCTTACCTGCAGATTTCGCTAGTTGTATGGAATTTTGCCGCTAGATTATTCAAAATCGAAACCTAAGTAATAGAATTTATTTCACGGATGAGGCAACATTTATAAGGAATGGATTAATGAACAGAAAGAATAGTTGGAGTTTGGAGAATACACACGAAATCACAGTGTTAAATTATCAACATAGGTTTGAATATCTGGTGTGGCATTATTGATAATATGCTCATTGATTCATTCGTTTTTGAGAACCATTTAACAGCCTACAGATATATACATTTTCTAGAAAAAACATTTGGGAGGATTGTTAGATGATGTCCCTCTGGCGATTAGATATGGTATGTGGTACCAGCACGGTGGTACCCCTGCGCAATTTGTGTTACGTGTAAGACAGTTTTTGAATCAACGGTTTGAAGGACGTGTAATTGGTAGCGGAGAACAGCACCCCTGGCCCCCAAGATCTCCGGACTTATTTAGTTTAGATTATTATTTGTAGAGCCATATGAAAGATATGGTATACCAAACACCATCGGAGACTGTTGAAGATCTTAGGAGACACATTTTTGAGGCAACAGAACTAATTTGGAATAACAATGATCTGTTACGTAGGGCAACCAGATCTCTCTGAAGAAGAGCGAGAATGTGTCTCGAGGGCAACGGTGAAGTAGTGACCTCATCCTGTATTTCTTTGTCGTCTATCATCTGTACTACATTATTTGTTTCTTGCTTGATTGATAATACTATAAATATATAGCAAACATGTTTAAGTACAATGCTGAATAATAAAGTAATTCAAATATTTTACTTTCCTCATCTACCTATCACGTTGAATTTTTATTTAACATTATTTAATTTGTAGCCGTTTTGATGCCAAGTTGCTACCATTTATCATATAATGCACTTCATAAATCTATTTAGTTTTAAGTTAAGTTATAAAACGAAAACATTGCTAATATTTTCTGAAAACTACTGCCGTTTACATTTTTAATTACCGCTGCACACCTTCTTACCACATTCGTATTCGCAATAATTCTACACTGAAAATTGGTATGAAAGTATTTAAACAATTCAAAAAAATCGTTAAAATGTGGTCTAACATGAGCGTTAAGGAAGTTCTGATCCATTTACAATCTACTAGTCACGGCTTGGTACAATACTACCCGACAATGAATCAATGTAGTAGTAGAAAGGCCACTTAGGTGTTTCAAGGTATCTACAAGTTCTAGTCTATAGTTCATTAGGTTAGCAGTTTAGCAATGCCAAGGTAGCGGCACAATTAATGCTTCAATTTTGTAATGGATCAGTTCCACGGCGGCGGACGTTTCCTAAGATAAATGTGAAAGTTAGAGCTGTTTGACAGCTTTATATGTTATATCAGAAATTGTAAAAAAGTATGTGGGTATACCGGGCAAGTCCGTAAAGAGTGTAAACATTGAACTATGTTACATATACGAAATGGATTAAAGTTTATTTCATCAATAAAAATGTGAAGAATGTAACTTACATGCAGATTTAAATTATTCATTTTAAAAAAGTACCTATGTATATACACTTACTCTACAAACAGATTAGATTCTGTTTACTACAGATTGTTGTACTAGAATTTGATGTGGAATTTTATTCATGTAGTTATTGTTATTGCTCACATACGGCTGATGGGAATATTACAGTTGCCGGTTTGTTAAAGCAATTAATGTAACAAACGAATGTGATTATGCAACTAATTTCTCTTCAACATTCTCACGTAATTAGGTTGAACATTTATTACGGATATCTTTGTTTGTTTACTGAAGTTAGCGACTAGAAGGTTATCTAAATGGACCTGTCATTTCAAGCCTTCCTGGCAATGAATCTTCTCAAGGATAAAAGTATTGACGGGTATGTGGGTTAAATTTTCAGGGTGGATTCGGGGCATTAAAACTATTTTTTAGTGTTAGCCATACTAGAGCCTTACTTAGGTGTACTATTTGGATTAAATAAAGGTAGAGAAAAATCCGATTAAACAAAGTGCGGTGAATGATATACAGTCGAACTCCCAAAATATTGTGATTTTGGAAAGTACCAAAAAAAAAATCACTATATAGAAACTTTACTATATAATATTCATGTTTAAATACGAAATTCAGCTCATATGTTTTGATTATAAAACTGAATAACACACAACTTAATTTGTTTTCAGCCCGAATCAAGTTCCTCGTTCTGTTTTAATACCTTTCCGCTGTTTTTTACCATTACAGGCACATTGTTGGCTGGAATATCAAATGTTGCGCCACAACTTTTTGTTTGACACCCTTATCGACGTCTTCTAGCACCTGTAACTTGTCTTCAATAGTTACTCAAACATTTTCGTTTTTCTGTGTTTAAAGAGCCGTTTAGTCCAATACCATGCAACTAATAAATGTATGTACAATGCAGATGAACTGCACATTAAGATATGTGGAAACCAAAGCGTCATATTGCATCATAAAAATCTTGTCTATTAAAGGTACAAAGGTATAACTTGTATGAAATTTTTGAACGTTTTATAATTACCTTAGAAATTTAAAATTATGATTGATTAAAAAGATAAAAGCTTCTTGGAAAAACGCAAATAAGAGGTAGCATTTCATAGTCCGGTAAACATTTTACCTGCCAGAGTAATATCGTAAAAGTTTGAAAGAAAAACATCACAATATGGAGGCTTTACATCATAATATAGAGGTATTTAAACATGTATGAAGATCAAGATTCTCGAAAGAAAATCATTATAAGGAAAAACTAACCAAATGGGAGTTCACTATATGGGAGTTCGACTGTATGTCGGTATATAATGTGCTTAAAACAGAAAGTCGAATAATTTATTCAGTACTCATTGAACCAAACAAAAAAATCTTAATCAACATATGTTCGGAAACCGCATACCAATTTTTTCAGAGATAGATGCGATTTTGTTTGTTAATTAATAAATTGCATTATTGAGAAAAATTATCAGTAAAGGTACCAGCAGGTAGGTAGGTGATTTGAAATCAGGGAGTTTAGGTGGCCGTGCAATTAGACTTCTCGTACTATCAATTTGTCGTTATAGGTATTCCCCGACATTAATTTAAAATGTGGAGAACCTCATCGTGCATGAACCACAGATGAACGCTATCATTCGGGGGTACGTGTTCTCTGTCTCTCTTTTAGCCCGCAACATCCCACTGTTGGGCAAGGGCTTCCCCCAATTAAGGGGGGTTGTTGATCTACTCTCCCATAGTGATCAATCTTCGTGGGAGAGAAGCGCTGCGTTAACACAACCTTAGGTTTGTGTGGTAGCTCAGTTGGTAGAGCGCTCGCTTCCTGAATAAAACGTCGATTCTGGCTTGGGTTCGAAACCTAAGCAGAACTATGCAGATTTATAAAAATCTTGTCTGCAACCCACCACACACAATTTCCCAATTCGGCTTGCAACCGTGGGATCTTAAGGCTAAAAACGTTCTCTGGAATTTCTGTCGTTCGGATTCGACGTTAAATTGTAGGTCTCCCATGTTTCTACCTTAGCGCTGAGGAGAAACACGTGGCAGAGAAGAGGCCGATGCCCAGCAGTGGGACGGAAAGGCTGTTGATATATGATATCTTGATCTACTCTCCCATAGTGATCAATCTTCATGGGAAAGAAGCGTTAATCCAACCGTCGGGTCACCCATCCAAGTACTGACCGGAGCCAACGCCGTGTTCCAGTAGTGGGGATAAATTCTCATTTAAGTAGCCAAGGTACAGTTCAAGAATTATTAAACGATTGGATGGTTTTCCAAAATACCCAGCCAAACATTTAACGAAAATCGATGCTGATGTTTTCACTCAACAACAGGGGGAGGGTTATTGTCTGTTCCAAACATGATTATTGTACATATTATTGATACCGTTATTCATAAAAGTAGCTTTATTGATAAATAAAATATTGGCTTCAAAGTTTAGATTTTCTGCAACTTTTATCAGTATGAATCTAAAAAACACATAATTAGAAGCAGTAAGGGCTGTACCGGTTGGATATGGTATGGGATGTGTTGTGTACAGTAAACAAATAATAGTAACCAAAAATTTGTTTTTCGTGGCAGACGTAAAGCCTACTATTGTAGTTTATTGATTAAAATACAAAATTGTTTCTATTACTGAAACAGTTGATTTGCGGACATATTCTGATTATGACTATTTTGTTTGATTTGGCGAGTGCTATCAGTGAGTAAATTAACTGACATTTTATTAAATAAATAGCCTGTATAACAGTTTTTTAATTTTCTAATAACCGTTGTAAAATTAGTAATAGTTGTCACCTTAGCATATGCAGAGGTGTTAGAAAGTCTTTAATTCATTATGTTAATTACCTTGAACAATATGGTTATAATTGTTACAGCACTAATATTATTGTTAATTACTTATTTAAAAATGTTACAGAAAAAAAAATTGAAATGAGACTTTCAAAGTGGATTCTATCTATGCATCGTCGTCCTCGGGTGTATCCTGCTCGTTCTAACATACGGAGCGCAGATGTGGACTCACAAAATAATCGATGAATAATTTAAGAGCCACTCAGAGAACAATGGAGAGCCAAATGTTGGGCATAATGCTGAAAGATCAGGATAAACGCTTGGATACGAGGTATAATAAAAATAAAAGACGTTGTCAAAGCAGTGGCTGAGTTGAAGTGGAAGTACGTTGGCCATGTGGGTAGATATAAATGGAAACCATACCTGGGAAAATGATCTAGGGGACGCCCCCTAATGCGATGGACGGACGACATAAGACGATCTGCCGGACTGATGTGAATCCGGGAAGCCCAGGGCAGAGAGAAATGGCAAAGAATAGGGGAAGCCTATGTCCAAAAATTGATCGAAGATGATTGGCTGATCAGAAGTGGATTCTAATTGTAGATTATATATTTATTCATTTTAGGAAAATAATGAGGTGACTGGTACGTAAGTACCATCTGGAGCTTTCTTATAGATGTTTTTGTTATCGTAAGAGGCAGGACACATTGGTCGTACACTTTCCTCTTTAGCCTCATTCGTAGGTTACTGGTTAAAACATCTCTAAGTCTTCCGGAGGCTGCCCATCCTAAGCATATTCTTCGTTGTAGTTCATGTGTTTGGTTGTCTCTACTTAGTGTAATTTCATGGTCAAAGTATTTATATGTTCTCACTTCTTCTATAATTTCATTGTTTATTGTTATTGTTCCTCCGAGTACCATATTTGTTATTATTTTTGTTTTCTGCGTGTTTATAGAGAGTCCCACTTTTCCTGTTGCTCGCACTAGTTCGGTTAGCATCTCCTTTGCTTCGTCCCATCACTATCATTATGTCGCCAGAGAATCTTAGATTATTGAGTTTTTCGCCGAGAAAGTGCTTAAACAATTAAAACAAGAAAAGATGCCGTATTGATGCTTTACAATAATAGTTTGCCAATAAGAGTTTCAACAGACTCGAGTTCATTTGGACTGGGAGGCGTATTACAGCAGTTGCATGGAGATGTGGTGTGGAAACCAGTAGTATACATTTCAAGAAGCTTAACTCCTACTGAATCCCGGTACGCAGAGATAAAAAAAGAGGCCTTAGCTGTAACTTGGGCTTGTGAGAAATTGAAGCAATTTGTAATAGACAAAGAATTTGACATTTTTACAGACCACAAACCTTTGATTTCGTTGTTAAGGGAAAAGCCGATTTCTGAGTTGTCTGCAAGACAGACAGACAGAATTACCGTAGAGACCTTGGGCAAAAATTGGCATGGGTGTTATGGAGATAAAAGAAAATGGCGAAAAGAAAATGTTTCTTGTAATCGAGGATTATTACTATCGTTGGATCGAAGTTATATTAGTTAAACGAAAAACATCAGAAGCGTTGCTTGCTTGCTTGCTTTGAAAGAGCGAGATCTAGGAGGCGGTTTTCCAAGAATCTCTATGCACTTAGGCCATATGGCCCATTGTACACCCTAACTAAGAATTTTGCCTATTTGGGGTAATTCCAACTCCAGTAGTGATTTTTAACGTGTCACACATCGTAGTCTTTGGAATCCCTGAAATGCTATGATCGCGGAACATATTTCACTTGTGATTATTTCAGAAAATTTGCGGAACACTATTAATTCAAAATAAAAACGGCATCACCAAAATTTGCACAAAGTAATGGTATGTCAGAGAAAGGAGTGTCCATCGCAAAGAATATATTATTAAAGTCTAAAGACCAGAATATGGGATTACTAGCTTACAGCTTACTCGAAAATGGATTTTCACCAGATGAATTAATGTTTGGTAGGAGAATAAGGTCGAATTTACCACAAATTTCGTCATTATTACAACCAAAGTCGAGAAGTATGAAACAGTTTCGAGAAAAAGACAGACAATTAAGGAACAGGAATGAAAGGAATTATAACAAAAGGAAAGGTGCAAGACCACTGCGTGAGTTGAAAAAGAAAGAAAAAGTGTGAATTCTAGATTTAAAAAGAGAAGGCGTAGTAATAGAAAAAGTCGAATTTCCTAGGTCATATATAGTAAAAACTGTAAAAGGGAATTTGAGAAGAAATAAAAGATAGCTGGTACCATTAGGACTTCAGGAAAAAGAGAAAGATACCGTTGATTACAATTTTGGAATTAAAATGGAGGATCCAAATCTACAAATATATGAACCATTGCACCAGCAGTTTCATAACAATTACACAACGCGCTCTGGTAGAATCATTTGGGCTACTGTTAGAATGAATCTCTAAAGTTAAAATTTAATTTATTAAGGATATGTAACTATTAAGTTTAAACAAAAGGGGGTATATTGTAAGGCCACGTTGGCGAAAGTATAGCCACTGCCGCAAGCTTTTAGCGGGATAAGTATTGCTCCTGTATTTATGTATGTATGTATTAACTAATTAAAGTATTAATAAATAACTAAAACATTAATGGTGCATTAAATGGACTAAAAGGGCCAACAACACAATACCTTATTCAACGCGAAAGATAGAATTAACGATTTGTTAAAATCAGGAATTTACAAATGAAACTGTTCACAGTGTAATTATCTATGCACAGGTCAAACAATTAGAAATATCGGTACCAGATACAAAGAACACATACTCTCATACAAATACAAACACCCAGAAAAATCTAATAACGGCAAACAGTTATTAGAACACAATCATGCACTGACACCAAATAACATAATAACATTTTTACACTTCTGTGATGATAAACGTAAATTGGATATACTCGAGGCCTTTTGAATTTACAAACACACATTAATACACCTTTAATAAATGAGCAAATTCAGTTCATAAATTCCCCGCTATTGGTAGTATTGGAATAGAAGACCAGAGCCAAGTCCGAAATCAAGATCCAGTGTGCTGTTACCCTAGCCACAAAAATTTACAATATTAAATGCTTATGGAAATGACATGTAAAATGTCGAGATATGTATAAAACACAAAAAAGAAATATGTTGAAATTGAGTCTATTATTATTGTTAAAATATATCCATGATTGTGTTCTCACGTTAAGTACTTCTCTACTAGTAGTATACTATAATCGTTTTTAAACAAGTTTTTGTAATGATACCAATACAGTTTAGTACGTCTTTTTAATAATATTCAAAAGATTAATAGAAAATTGCTCTCTGCATATTGTTAGATTTCACAAAAAATATTGTTTAGAGCAAGTACAGTATGAAAAATGAAGAAAAAAAGAACATTCCTTTTGAGTATTAAGAAACAAATTGCTTATGCATGCAAGTTTGTACAGGTGTTCAGCTGCTACAGGACACGCAAGTTATTGGTCAGAAGTTGTCCTTTAAAATTAATCTTAGATCTAGTTTTAAATTATTAAATTTTGTCTTATTGTTCTTGGAATAAAAATGCCTACTGGGATAAACAACAAACGCGTTTGTTACAATGCATTTTATAAACGAATTCATGAGTTTGAATATGCAAACAATAAAAAGGCCAGTGGGTTTCTGATGTAATACAAAGTAATTTCCTTTCCTTTCCTTGTCTATAGTTGTTTGTATAGGATAATCCAATAATAAAGCATTAACACGGTAGTGGGTTGTTAGGGAGTTAAATAAAAAAAAAAACTTTTTCAGGTCAATACATCGATATACAAGGATCGTCAAATATGTTGTTTCCTATTTAATAATTAATGGCCATAGTTACAAATTTAAATAAAACGGTTTGTTGAAGTGTACGAACGGGAGATTTATTTATGAAATATTGTATGCGGCAAGTGGTTTCCGCCAATTTTAATACACTGTTCTAGGCAATGGACGAAAATAGACATGACTTTAATAAGTAATTCCTGAAGAATAGCTTGAATTTCTGTTTCTATGCTTGTTTTACGTTCATCAATTGTTCTTGATTATGCAGTATATACTTACCAATACCAATACTCATCTCGTTCTTCTTCAAGTCGTGGTAAGAAAACGGTTTGAAGCATTTGCGAATCTCTGTGAGCGGCTTACCGTTTCGCCCTTCCATTTAAAAAATATGGCCTTATTATCCTTAATGACGAAACCGTACATCAAACTAAGTTTCGGCGTCTGTAGGGATTTTGATAAAGTTCGCCAGGATTATCGGTCGCCAATATCGACAATGATTGCTTATTAACGTGACTATTTAGAGAAAAATGTGCTTCAACACCCTTCAATAAGTAGCGTTCCACATATGAATTATTATTTCCTAGCCGTAAAAGTGATTGGTAAAATTCAATTCGATTTTGTATATCTTGATCGGTCATTTTGTGTAGAATTGAAATCTTTTAAGGATGACATTTCATTTTCTTCAACATTCTTTGTGTACTTGGTTCTAATAACTTTAATGCAGACGCATGCTTACTAATAGTTCATTTAGAACTTCGAAGAATTGCATGGCATTTTGTTCCCATGTTGCAATGGTATTGCGCTTAGGAGCATTGCGAACGAAAACTTCAGTTCGAAGCAAACGTTGCACTTCAATAATTGAATTAACTTTGATATTACTGTGCACCACAAAAAACACGTTGTGGCACTGGCCGTGTCTCCATGTCTGCCCAACTGTCTAAAAATTCTGCAATTGTTCATACACCTTTCCAAAGACTACTGTTTAATATACTGTAAGTCATGTGGCTTGGATTGCTGTAACATTTACTGTTGTACAAAAAAATAAATAATCAGTCTTTTTTGACGGTGCCTGTGCTAAAGAATAGAAGCAAAAGAGAGACCTGGCTACATTTGAATGAAACAGGAATGAGCTACTTAATTTGTAGCACCTGGCATCCTAACACTGCAACCCAACATACATGTGTCTAAGTAATATTAGATAAATACTGTTAGCACTATATCAAATTAGCTGGTATGGCGCGTTTTAAGTAGAAATGCTTATGTTAGTAAATGTTTTGTGCTTCATCTGAGATTACCAATTTTCTGCTAAATTGTTATAGATTAATAAGGGAATTTTCAGGAATTTTATTTATGGCTGCAGCTTCATTGACTTCATTGGTAGCTCTTGCAAGTATTACTTTTAATTTAACAAAATTTTCAATTGCATTTCCATGTTTCTAAATGTTTAAACAAATCAGAAGGAGCTGTATGGTATGGGGAACGATGGAATATAACAAAACTATTAAATCTATATTAAACTAGTGGACGTTCGTGGAATTGTACAGTGGTAGTGCCACGGCTGTCAAGTTATGTGACCCTTTCTGTATAAACACAAACAAAATAAATGTTTATATCTCATACATATCGTTGTCAATTATTTCTTTTAACCAGAATTTTTCAAATTATTCTGTTTTTTTCTTTAATTTATTACTGCATATTTACAACTAGTCCAATGGACCAACAAGCAAATGGGCTGGCATACATGTCATGTGGGGAGTATCACCATGAGGTGGTCTCCTAATACTAATCTAGTTAGTTAAATCACTGAACTTTGTCCGTTTTAAGCGTCTTGTTACATTTGCTCTATTTAATAAGTCTGTCACTAACGCACTGGGGTGGTTACTAATCCGGGTCTCGTACCTGCTGCAGAGGTCTTTGATTACGTCTTTAATCCACGGGATCTTTAGGTCATTGTGAATTATGCGGTTATTCACATACCATTCTGCGTTTACCATTGCTCGAAGTGTCTTACTTTGAAAACGTTGAAGTGTCTCTATGTTCGATGACTTAGCACATCCCCAGAACTGGATCCCGTATGTCCAAATCGGCACTATTATGGTCTTATATAGTAACACTTTGTTTGTTAAACTTAGTTGTGATTTTCGGCCAAGGAGCCAGTACATCTTCTTCACGCGGATGTCTAATTCTTTCCTTTTGGTTTTTAAATGTGTCTTCCAGGTAAGTTTGCTATCAAGATATATGCCAAGATATTTGACGTCTTCTTTGTAGGGTATACGCTTTCTGTTTTAAATAGGGAATTATGGATGATATCGATACTAATCAATGATAATCATATTTAACATCAATACGTGTATAATTCTTTTAATGTTTAGTAATAATTTTATTGAAATTATTCAAGTTGATATTAGGAATCCAGATTTTGTGTTAGTATTTTGAAAAACGGACTCTAAGAATGTTATTATATTTTGCTAGTTTATTTAAGGCAGATGTCAACTACTATTTTGTAAAAACTTAAACAAACTTCCGTACAAAGTTGTTGATTTGTATAAATTCTTGTGGTAATAACATGTCACAACTGTAGGAGGTGAAGCGGCAGTCATCGAACAGGTAGCTGGTAATTCCCATATAAACCGACGAGTCGTTGCAAGAACTGTAGGCTTTAGCCAAATTGCAGTGTTTTACATTTTAAAAGCAAACCGGTTTCATCCTTACCACCTGACATTAGTGCAACACCTTACTAAAGGTGATTACCCACGTCGACTGAATTTGTGCCAATTTTTTAGAAATGAAGTTCCTATTAATCAATCGATTTTAAGAAATATTCTATTTTTTGACGAAGCGACGTTTAGTAACAATGGATGTGTAAACAGACACAATTACTATTTCTATTTACAAGAATTTTTACTGTAAATGTCTAGTGTGGTATCTTTGATAACTTTAATCGTTGGTCTCCACTTCCTTGGCAGTTCCAAATGAGGAAATGTATTTAGAATGTTTAGAAAATAATTAGCCTCAACTCTTAAAGCACATTCCTCTGTATGTAAGACAGCGTATGTGGTTTCAAAATGATGGAGCACCTGTCTACTTCCATAGAATTGTAAGAAACTACCAAGATGAAACTTTCCATAACAGATTAATTACAAGAGGTGCAATTCATCCCTGGCCTTCACGGAGTCCGGACTTGACTCCGTTAGATTTCCTTTTGTGGGTAAAGTAATAAACGACGTTTACGAAACTCCCATAGAAACTCAGGTATGTTTACATGAAAGAATTATTGAATCATGTATCAACCCACCGCCCCCCCACTCGCGCTGACTAGTGTTAGAAATTCTCTTTTGCGGCGGATTGACTTATGTAAACAGCAAGGCGGACGGCAGTTTGAACATTTATTACGTCATGAATTACTGTTTTTTTTGTTTTTATTTAATTTATTTTTCTTGTTGATTATATTGCTATGTTTAAATTATAAGAAATAATAATTGTAAATGTACCTATTGCAAAACTGCATCTTATTTATTAGTAAATAGTTTCATTGCAGTTTCTTAGTACATCCAACGTAACTACTTTGATTCTTATTTATTTAAACAATGTAAAACTTACTAAGATGCCTGTGGAATACAAATAGCTGTAATGCGTGTATCCTATCTACCTGTTACAAGATAAAGTAATCACCCAGTATATCTTGATATTCATGAGTGCTTAACAAATACCTTAGAGCTCTGAAACGTACATTAGAAAATGTAGAAAAAATGACAACACATTTCAGATAAAACCTTAACTAGACCATTTTTTGTCTTAGAATATATTAATATATTGTTATATTTCTTTTTCTTTTGTGTAGCATATGTACTTATTCTACAAATCTATTAGGGCTGTTGGTGTCTTTAACCAAAACCAGAAGTAATTTTTATAATAACTTTGCTACCCAGCATTTAATCTGTTTTTATTATACACAAATAACTTGGAAACAACCTTGTTAAAATTTTAAAAGATTTGTTCCGAATTCTGATGCAACCACTGCAAGCGATTTCGTGCCTTAACCTTTATTTTAAAGCCAGTTGGCGATGATCTAAATACTAATGCACCAAAACATTTTAAGGGTTAATATATAAATTGTTATAATTTTGCAAAAAAAAATAAATTATCCGGATGTATAAATTATTATATCAACAAAGAAGCTTATTTACATTTATTTATTAAAATAGTACAACGACTTCAAGATCAACATCCTACTTTACTATGCCTAAAACCAGTTTGTCAAAAAAAGGAGGCTATGAAGGCCGATATATTAGTATATATACCAGGGTGGTAGTTTGAATCAGTATCAAATCATCAGCTTCTTTCAAAAAGCTTCAACAAATAATAAACCCACCATGAACTCCTTGGTAAGTTAACAGTGAGAGGACTTGATAGGTACTTAACAGTAATTATTTCAATTTTTTAGGTAGTCGTATTTGCAGCTTTCGCTGTTGCATACACTCAAGCTGGAATCATTGGCGCCCCAGCTGCTCTGGCCGCCTCAGGTGCCATTGCCGCCCCTGGTTTAGGTTTGGCTCGCATTGCTGGTCCAGCTGCCGTCGCCGCTCCTGGATTGGGATTGGCTGGTATTGCTGCTCCTGGATTAGGATTAGCTGGTATTCAGGCTAATGGATTGGGATTAGCCCGTCTTTCTGCTCCAGCTGCCATTGCTGCTCCCGGTTTAGGTTTAGCTCGCATTGCTGGTCCAGCTGCCGTCGCCGCTCCTGGATTGGGATTGGCTGGTATTGCTGCCCCTGGATTAGGATTGGCTGGTATTGGAGCTAATGGATTGGGATTAGCCCGTCTTTCTGCCCCAGCTGCCATTGCTGCTCCCGGTTTAGGTTTAGCTCGCATTGCTGGTCCAGCTGCAGTTGCCGCGCCTGGATTGGGATTGGCTGGTATTGCTGCTCCTGGATTAGGATTGGCTGGTATTGGAGCTAATGGATTGGGATTAGCCCGTCTTTCCGCCCCAGCTGCCATTGGTGCTCCTGGTTTGGGATTAGCCCGCATTGCCGGTCCCGCTGCCATCGGCGCCCCTGGATTGGGATTGGCTGGTATTGCTGCTCCTGGTTTGGGATTAGCTCGTCTTGCCGCTCCAGCTGCCGTCGCCGCTCCTTTGGCCACCGGTGTAGTATCTAGCCGTGCTGTAATTGCCACCCCATCTGCCACTATTATTGGACCTGGAGCTTCTTCTAGCTTGGTAGCTGGACCTCTTGCCGCCCAACCTTGGGCCGGCGCTCGCCTTGTCAACGCCTGGTAAAAAAGTACCATAGCAACGACCCTTAACTACCTAATTTTATTTATCATGTCACCCGCCAGAATTTATCTACGTTCTCGTATTTAAGTTGTTACATCTCCACGAATGATTTAAATTATTTATTTTATATTGCAATATGTAAATAAATTTTATGCGCTAAATATGGTGTTTTTTCCTTTAAGCATTGAGTACCATTTACTACTAGCGTTTTTCTAATACAGACAAAATTGGAAGAAATCTGTATTTTAGCAATACTGAGCAAATGCTCAATTTTTGCAATGTTTCGTTGTTTCCGACCAAAATATCTTTAATTTTTGATTCAATATAAATATTAACGTTATTGGAGAAGTATTCATAGGTGTTTTATATTTTATATAAATTATTGGATTTAGGCAAGTTTGTTTCTTGTGTATATAAGCAATTGCATAACCACATTGGGTAACAGTTTTAAAATCGAGTAAATTAAGTTAAATGTAAAGGTTATGCAACATAATTTGACACTGGCAAATGCTTGACTGTGTTCGGCTTAAAATAGTTTTAAACATTAATCAAAGTCAATGTTATTGTTAAAATCACGTATGCAACCCAACATACTGCAATGCTGAATGTCAAACACTGCATAGTTGTCCATATTTTTATGATTAGAGTGGTTTTAAAAATAAGTGAATAGTGGAGAAAGTAGAAATAGTATTGTGCAAGATGTAAGTATAAAAACAGTGTTCTATAAGATATTTTTGGCCTCAGCCAGCTTGTTTGGTAACAAAATAATATTTTATTTTGTCGATTATAACGAAAACCTCACAATCTTTATTAGATAGGAAGTATATGGGTATTTGGTGACATATAACAATAATTGTAATGGTTAGACAATGTTAATTTTCGTACGTATACGCGGTTGCATAACCAACTTGATATATTGTTTTTAAATGGATTCCAGATTAGAAAATGTAATTTTAAGTTTAGGAAATATAATTTAACATTTGATTATGTTATGCAACCCAACATGCTACATTATTCTTGAAGAAGTTTCGGTAGGTGAAATATTATGACCATTTGGAGAATCTTATTACGAACTTTTCTTAACATTGAATAATTTTTAAAATTAAGAAAATGCTGATAAAATGGTACGTGGCGTAATGTAAGTATGAAAACAATTTACTAACATTTTTTTAGTTAAATATTTTTACATTGTTATCTTCAGCTAGCTTATTACGAGGTGAGTTTTTTATGTTATCTATTTAAGTATGAAGGAAACAAGTTAGAGAACAAACAACATTTTATTTTTCAACATAAGAACCATTGAGGCTAACACACTTATTCCAACGTTTTGCTAATAACGCTATGCCTTCGAAGAAAATGCTTTTGATAACTCTGCTAAATACGACTCCATTGAGTTTTGCAAGTTCTCATGCGACAAAAAGCGACGCCCTTTCAAATGTTTGTTGAGTTTTGGAAAGAGATAAGAGTCATAGGGGACGAAATCGGGCCTGCACGGTGGATGTTGTAAATCGTCAAAGCCGCATTCATCAATTGCTTCTTTTATGATTCGTGCTTTATGTACCCTGCAGTTGTCGTGCAGGAGCACAATTTTCTGGGCAAAATTGTGAGGTTTTCTCCAGGAAACTGTGGCCATCATTTTTCCCGCTGAGAATTGCGTCTTCGCCTTCTTGGGTGGTGGAGTGCCCTTATGTAGCCATCGCATGTACTCTGGTTTCGTGGGTGGGTCCCAGTGATTTACCCAGGTCTCATCAACAGTTACAATTTTAAAGAAGAAGTCCTCATCTTGGGATAAAGCCGCCAAATTATCTTCGCAAATTTGTTGCCTACATAATTTTAGTTCGGGAGGGAGCAGCGTGGGAATCCTCTGTGCTGGCAACTTGCTCATGCCGAAATCTTCATGAAGGATCTAAATAAAAAGTTTCTGATATACCTGATACTCTTGCAATAACTGAAACTGTCACTCGGCGATCAGTCAACACCAAATCTTCAATTTTCTTTATGGTCTTCTGTGTTCGTGCTTCAGGAGGTCTTCCGCACTTTGGGTCATCCTGAATGAATTCCCTGCTCCATTTGAATTGCTTACACCAAAATTTAATTTGAAAATAGGACGGGCTATTTTCCCCATAACAGCCACCATTCTCCCATGGATATCCTTTGGATTATTGTCTTCTTTCGATAGAAATTTTATGACGCTTCTGTGTTCAAGTTTTAAATCACTCATTTTTACACCTCTAACTCTATACAGAAATGACAAATTTTAAACGAGTTGTATTAAACTTGAAGGATACGCTTCAAAATATCACAGAGACTTGACATACTAAAATTATTAATATAGCATTTTGTTTCTATAGCTAGGTAGATAACATAAAACTCCCCTCGTAGATGTGTAACAATCGTCAAGTTTACCATTTTATTTAAAAATTCAAGGTTTTGTAAAAATATGTATTAATCGGCTGAACTATCACCTCAATTTAGCGTATCGAACTGGTTGTTTGGCGATTTTAACTTTTCCAAGGATCCTGTTGGGAGTTTGGTGACTAATATGATCGACAACAAATACTATTTACAAATCAATTTTAGTACAAGGTTAAATCCCTAATCTGCTTTAGGTTTTGCCGTAAATGTAACAATTTTGAATGAAAGCAATTTCCGCTTCCCATTGAAATCTTTGAAGGTTGTTACCTAAAAGGATGATTAATTTTGATTGTCGTTCTGATCTTTTCCGGTTTTTCAGATTGTTACATTTAAAATTTAATGATATTGTTAGGTTATAACATTATTGGTTACTGGTATTTGTATCTACTTTACTACTACTAATTATTGCCATAAATTAATATAGGTAGGTATCGTGGTGTAATCTCAAAAACTAATTAATTTCTCAATTTATTGCTTATCTGCGTGTCGTTTATAGCTCAATCAAATCAAATTAAATTGAATGCGTATCATCGGGACAATTAACATCTAAAACATTCACAAGCATAATTAAAACAATGTTTGCAAATCCTAGAATGTAATTCATTTTGAAACAAACTGAACTTAGGCAAGTCTATTGTGTTTAAAATAGCAGAAAATTGACAGAATGAATCTATTTTATCTATTTTGAAAAGTCGTAAATTCCAGAGAATTTTTTTCATAAGTTTTTACTAAGTTAGCCAGTAATATTGTGGAACTGGTCTATAAATTTTCCTCTTGAGTTTTTCTCGAATTTATTAAATTAATTATTACAGGTAATCCCATGACGCCCTCGCAGCGCTATTGAGTAAGCCGCCTTAGAGATAATTGAGGCACAGCCAGAGGCAAGTATTCGAGATATTGCCAGAGCCCTGAAGTTGCTAAGTCTACGGTTCACCGTATTCTTTCGGATAATAATTTGTATTCTTATAAAAAAATTAAGGCTTAGCATTTGTTGCCAGCTGATTATCCACGAGTTCAATTTTGGCAGTGGCGTCTGCACCAGCGCACTTTGAAACATAACTTCACCAACAGAATTTTGTGGATGGATGAAACTACATTCACCCGCGACGGTGTGTACAATTTACGCATTGGTTCAAATTTTTTTATTATGATAGACTATCTAGCAATTTTGATCAAACTTAAATTAACTAAATGGATATGTTAAGAATTCACCCACTGGTGTCCTCTCAGTTTTATTTTGCAACACTTTTTTCGTGTGTTCCCAGTTCACTTTTGCTCTGCTCATTTCACTCTCACTGTCACGTCTCTTTACACTAGCTCAAATTGTTTTGTCCGCTCGAACTTTCTCACAAGATCTTTACGTGGTCATGAAGCCTGGGCAAGGTGTTTACTACTTGTGTCACGGATTTTACCCGTAGATCCCTGTGGATATCACTGTTTCTAGCACATCAGGGCGCATCTGTGACACTCATCAGCACTTTATTCTGGAAATTTGGAATTTTATTGATGACAGTTTTGCTGGCGCAGCCTCAAAATTGGCACCGTATTTCCACACTTTAAAACTTGATTGTACCGAAGTAACTTGTTATGCATTGGAAGTTGGGAGTTTCTTTCCAGCAGCCAGTACATTTATCTATATTTTATATTTAGTTCTTCTCTTTTTTTCTTTATATGCTCATTCCAGCGTAATTTGGCATTCAAGTTCATTCTGAGATACTTTTTTCAAATTATGCCTTGGTGGGCAGTAGATTGCTGCAACTGTAATCTTCTGTCCTCCTGTTTCGACAGTTACAGGTGTAGTTTGCATCTTTTTCATTGTTATATTTGCTTGCTTCGTAGTGTGTTACTGTATTACCGCACTTCCCCTTCTAGCTGTGCTTTGTGGATGTATAGTGTGGTAGGTTTCATATAGTTCAATTTTATATAATTTTGTTTTATAAGATGTGCCTCTGATATAAGACATATATTTATTTGTTGTATATCCAGGAATACTTGTAGCTCGTTTTGATGTTGCTTAATACCGTTGACATTCTGGGCAGCTACTCTAATGTCTTCTGTGTCCATTATTGTTTCCTTGAAGCAGTAGCTTCATTAGTATTTCCTTCAAGTTTTATTTATCTCCCAGAGATTCACTTTAGCATTTTTTCTTGCTGCTCGAGCTTCTGGCTTCTGTGAAATTTCCTCCATTATTTTAGTATTTGATAATGCTGGGAATGCTTTTGGGTCCGTTCTACACAGTGGTCTATTTTTTGCCTTTGTTTCTTTTGTGATGTTCAGTTTGGTTTTGGTTGCTTCGTTTCTTATCTTTTGCATCCTTTTGGCTACTTCGCATCCTCTGTAGCTGGCTGGATGGGTTTCACCATATTTGGCATATTTTTTATTTATTCAGCATTCATTTGTGTGGTATTTTCCAGCTCATTTCACGCATCTTGATTCTCTGTTGCAGAATCTTTGGGTGTGTTCATAAGTTTCTTGCTTTGGGAGACTCGTTCTGATTTTCTTAGAGTTTTTATTTTAACCGTCATGCCTAGTATCCCTTTTATATCATATATTTTTTTAATGTCTGTGTCGTTTGTGAAGCTTAGCGTAAAAAGCGGAAGAGATATATTCTCCTTTTTCTGCGAAACATTAACGGCTTCTATTATTTTGTATTCTTAGAAATAAAAATCTTCTACTATGTTTTCTATAATTTTTATGTTTCTTATTCGTTTATTTTCGTATGAGTGAAAAACTGCTTTTTTCGTTTAGTAAGTTTGTTAGTGTTCTATGTTCGTTTGCAGAATCTACGTTTATTTTCACCTGAATTGGGCTCATGAAAATACCTTCGCCGCTCATAATCGAAATCATCAAGTTCGGTTCAGTATTAATGTTTGGCAGGAATTATAGATATTTTCTTAATTGGTCCTGTTATCATTCCAAACAGGTTGTACGCCCAAAATTATTACGATTTTCTAAGGTAGTACTAGTTCTTTAGGAAAATGTGCCACAGGTAGTAAGGCGTCATATGTGGTGGCAACAAGATAGTGCTCCAGCACATTTTAGTGTGACTGTCTAAATATGGTTAAACCAATACTATCTTGGAAGGTGGGTAGGGCGAGGCGATCCTGTGCTTTGGCCACCAAAATCTTCAGAATTATAGATTTTGTTTCTGTGGGGTTTTTTGAAGCATTTTATATATCAAACTTTTGTAAATGACATCCAGGAACTGGAAAACCGCATCAGTTAAGCAGAAGCGGTTCCTAATGCGTAAAACGCAATTGCTCCGAGAACTGGAGATTGTGTTGACGGTGGTTTAATTAAATATATTTATTGAATTTTCTTTTTCTAATTTTATTTTGTTATCGTTGGTCGCTTTGTTTCATTCTTATACATAAATAACATATTAAAAATATAGAGTGGTTTATGACGTTGGTTAAAAAATCAGGTGTTCGAAAATGCTTCTTAAGTCACTCTGTAGTTCAATTCCAATGTTGCCAAGTTTCTATTTTTGCTGATGGTGGCGATATAACAAAGGAACTGAAGTTTCTGTTAACTTCAGTTCCTTTGACAACATTCGATGCACAGATGATTTGGAGAAACGCAGCGCTTGTGCATGTTTCCTTATCGACCTGCGTGGATTTCGCCTGGTTGCAAACTGAACAGCAGCGACGTTCTCAGGTGTGTTTACAGACTGAGGGCGGCCCGACGGCTTCTTGTTTACACACGAACCTGTCGTTCTGAACTTCTGTAACCATGACTGCACTAAACTGCGACTTGGCGCATCGTCCACACGGCGAATATCCAAACGATTGCAAAAAAGGCGGCGTGCCACAACGTACGATTCTTGGTTTTTCAAATAAAGCTCCACAAAGAGCGAGCGTTGTTCTCCCGTCCACCTCTCCATTCTTACTAAATAATCCGCAACCTTCCTTGACCTGGGAAATACAAAGTCGTGGCGCTACTCTACAGCGTTGCCAAACCAGCGCTCTCTAAAAACAGCAAAACATTATGGGACACCCGTTATAATACACCTAAATGTTTTATCTATCTATTGTTTCAATATTACCTAAATGTAGCTTAATTGTTGGTAGAGTGGTGAAGCTAAGGAGCTAAGTTTAAAACTAGGCAACCCAAATTACAAACTTTTGATATTACATTGTAATTTACTATTTGTTTGACTTCAGTATATAGAATATTAGATTAAATTTAATTAGGAAATTACAGAAACATAATGCACAAATATTTTACTGAAACAATAAATATTACTACAATTTCTAGAATATATCTAAATGTTTATATTTATCTGGGCTTGTGTTAATATCACGTGGATGTTACTCTATAGATTGGTTATGGTGACAACCCCCTACGTTTAGAATTAGGCAACCCAAATTACACACTAATGGTAAACCGTAACCATTTAAACGACAATGATTCCAGTATGGATCAGGTATATTTGGGTTACAACTGTTGGTGGTTATCATAAAATTGTAATTTATTATTTCGTTGATTTTAAAATGAAGACTGTTAGATTGACTGGAAATATATTGTACTTGAACGTATGTTCAGGCCCTAGTAATTACTTTAGAGGTAAATGAATTGAACGTGGTCGCAATTTTGTTCTACATATTGTTTTAATCTATTACAGGAAATTTGCACAGTTGTTTAATAATTTTACCCTGTAACACATACAAGGGATAAGATTTGCACTTCTGTCTGGTCATGAGTATGAAGACTTGAGTACATTTAACTTTCCTAAGTATGTTTAATGGGATATCTTATCGGCTATTTACATCATAATGAAAAAAAATCCCGTCATGCTGGAATAACATACATTGCATTTTGCTTAGATCAACATATTTTTATTATTTAAGTACATTTAAGGGATTTAATCAAGCTAGGTTTTTGTAAGAAAATATTAACCAATAATGGGAATATGTAGTGCTTCATACACTTTAACTTAACAAAGATTTATCTGTTGATATTAGTAGTAGTAATGTTTATTTAATTGATCACTGTCAGAAATGTTGTCTTTCAAGAAAGTAAGCTTAGAAGGAGAAAAAGAATTATTAACAGCAGTTGGCAAAAAATTAAAGATACTTATTTTATAGATATATGTCATTCTACTAAAGTGATTATGAATTAAAACATATTCGTTTCAAAGAATGTAATTTGGGTTGCTGAATTCTAAACGCAGGGGTTGCTATTTTATCTGAATCATTCTGTACCACTATGCATATTGCGAACCGATAATAAACATATTTTGGGTATGTCTTTAAGTAATTTGGTTGTAACATACATGTCCAATATTATTAGAATATGTGACTTATATGTACATTCTAAAATTTAAAAAAAAACAGACGTTCGAAAATTCAACTGCTTGTAGTTGACCATAACTTGATAAACATATGTTATGTCTCAGCTGTTATTTTTGTAAATTAAAGGCATACCTTAGGCCTGTGGTCTCCAAAGTAAAGTATGCGAGGCGATACTTCGGGGTACGCCAAGTTTTCCCTTCAAAATACTGTACGTGTGTCGTGTCCGCGGTCAACAGTCTCTCTCAGTCTCTCTAATATTTTATTTAAGACTGCCAATCCATGCCATACACATACAAACGTATATACAGGGAATTTTTTAGTATACATTGCCTATGTATACTTTTAAGAAGAACGCATCAATTACGGCTATTATGTGGGCAACCAACTATGCAGACAACTAAAGCATGCTGTGGCCAAAACAATTAAATTAATTGAAGGGTAAAAAATAAAATTAATGTTCACTTAGTGTCTTCTTGCGTTGTTTATACAACCATGTACAGTAAAGACGAAAAAGTGGAAATTCTAATGTGGTATCAGAATGGTAACAGCTTAAGAACTGCGAGAGACTTATTTTCACTAAAATATCCAGAAAGGCCTATTCCTTGTATTCGACCCATACAAACAATTGTTAGAAAATTTAAATCAAAGGGATGCGTAATAAATTACCATAAAATAAGAACTAAAAGTAATCACGTTTTAACCGAAGAAATGAAATTAAATACTTTATGCTACGTTGAAGCAAATCCCATAGTATCACTACGAGAAATAGGTTCACATTTTAATGTTTCCAAAACCTCGGTATTTATAACACTAAAAGAATTTAAATATAAATCGTACAAATTTTCTAATCACCAATAACTATTCGATGATGACAAAGAAAACAAGAACAATCTTTTGTGAAATATTCTTTAATTTGCTGAATGCACATGAATACATTTTAAATAAGATGGTTTTTAGTGATGAAGTAATTTTCACAATAAATTCACAAAATTTCCGCTGTGTATTATAATTCCTCATCTATCCACTATCCATTATCTTGCTAATCTTATTCCCTAGATATTGGTCCCGCACTAACCGCCATTTACAAAACTTAACTCACAGTCAATACACTGGGAAAGTGTAGGGCTAGAAATAGTTGAAAATAAGCTTATCGATCCATATTTTATAGATGGTAATCTCAATACAGCCAAATTTTTAGAGCTACTAAGGAACGACATCATTCCGGCAAGAGAAAACTTAAACATCGATGACCCGTGGTTTCAGATGGATGGAGCCCCTCCGCATTCCACGAATGCTATAAGAAACTTTCTAAACGACAGGTTTCCAGGAGGTTGGGTCGGAAGATTCCGTTCCGTACCGTGGCCCCCGCGTTCTGCAGATTTGCCTCCCAATTACTTCTTTGATTGCGGATTCCTGAAATCAAAAATTTATACAAATATTCCACTATAAAGTATTGATGAATTAAAAGATCGCATACGTACCGAATGCAATAGCTTGATTCCTGACTTTTTGCGAATGCTGTGCGTGCTTTTCTACACCGTTTAGGTTAATGTTTAGAAGTACAAAGTGGCCATTTCGAATATTTGTTGTAACTGTTGTTTTTATTTTCGTTTCCGTTTTCTGTTATTGATATTTAATGTTTTCCAATAATAATCGCCGTTGTTGTTCCACTCATTTTGATTTACCTATTTAATATAAACACTGCATCAAACATAACCTTCATACTAAAATATTTCACAACTACAGTGCTTCTGTTTTTTAGTTGTCTGTATAGTTGGTTGTCTACATAATAGGCGTAATTGATGCGTTCTTTTTAAAAGTATACAAAAAAGAAAATTCCCTGTATGTATATACAGTGTGTCGCATTTAAGATGAAGACACCCCCATATTTTCGCTATTTGAAGGAATACAGATTTGAATTTTTGCACAGTCATACAGGCTCATGGGTCACACTTTTTAAGATACTCAAATGAAATCTGAACTTTAAACTCAGCCTACTACGAATTCACAAACAGGGTCAATTCTCCATATTTTGCGTCGCGTTAGAGATATCGAAAAAAATTATTAGAAAAAGTTGTTCAGAATATTATTCTAACCCCATATACCGAGTTTCATCACAAAATTCGCATTTTTAATTTTTTCATTATTTTGGTCTATACACAAAATAATTACAAGTTTATTTTTTAATTTGATATTTAGTGTGCCATGGAAAGCAATTTGAATACATGACACTATTAAATTGACAATGCGTCAAGTTTTTACTTTCCATGGCACACTAAATATCAAATTAAAAAATAAACAACTAATTATTTTGGGTATAGACCAAAATAATGAAAAAATTCAAAATGCGAATTTTGTCATGAAACTCGGTATATGGGGTTAGAATAATATTCTGAATAACTTTTTCTAATAATTTTTTTCGATATCTCTAACGCGACGCAAAATATGGAGAATTGACCCTGTTTGTGAATTCGTAGTAGGCTGAGTTTAAAGTTCAGATTTCATTTGAGTATCTTAAAAAGTGTGACCCATGAGCCTGTATGACTGTGGAAAAATTCAAATCTGTATTCCTTCAAATAGCGAAAATATGGGGGTGTCTTCATCTTAAATGCGACACACTGTATGTTATACATATGATACATATATGGTAACATTATATTTTGCAATACCTACTACTAATTTTCTTTTGCTTAATAGCTTCCATACGGTTTTAGCTTGCAAGATTACGAATTTTGCGCGTAATAACATAGATGAATAATAGAACGTAACGAGGAATAGAGTGCCCGATAATCGAGGTTTTATTGGACTCTCATTTTTTGCTAAATAACTTAATATAGTTGCTGTTCGGTTGAACAATAATATGTAATTTAATTTATACTTTAAATTAGGATTCCGTGAAAGAAACGTTAAACGTAGTATTTTATCCCGTGGCCGTGATTGGTTGTTTCCTTAGTGTCGATTTACTATCGCACATAGAGAGCATAAAACGCAAGGTCAGATTTTGTAGGTTATTGGTTCAGTAATTTTCATGTTAGTGTTAAAGTTGGTGTCTGCTTGCAGTGAGCACACGATTAGTGGTTTTCCCGATTTGTGTTAAAGACGGGTCTCACGATAAAAATGCAGTTGGACGAAGTTGTGACCGTTAAAACATATCCAAATATAATACCGTTAAACTCGGTGAACATATTTTAACATGCCATTGTAGGTTATGTTCCTCTATTCTATACGTAAACCTAAGAAAAGGTACTGATAATAGAACAATTATCCCTAAAAAGATGATTACGACCATATGCAAACGGTTTAGTTTTTATAGTTGCGAAGCTTAAACATTTATTGGGAGCTCAAAACTGCATATTTTAAAAATTAAAAATATGGGGCTTATATTTTTGCTAGATAATCTACATTAAAGAATAAATGGCCAACGACCATATTGCTGCTATTCCTTAATACCACTCGCTGCGCTTAGCCCTTGAATTCTTTTCCTCTTCTGTGATAATGTTTACATGTGAATTGGTTGGTGGTTTTGCTGGTGGTTCAGCGAACTTGGTCAGGTAGTTGACCAGACTGATGTCATTCTAAAATTTCTCATATTAAAAATTTCCACAGTTCTTCGCCGAATGTCTAATACTCTAATGTTAAAGACAGGTATAACAAGATATAATGAAATAATTTCCCTTTTGAATTTATCCAGTACTCAATTACTGCATGAATCAATCTTTCATTATTTAGCACAGACGTTGATACCAAATGTTACTTTTAATAATATTGTGGGGATTTACTCAAAGTTTCTACAGAAAAGGAATTAAAAAGGCAATTAAGTCCAGGAGAAGATTGTACCTTTAATAACACTTCTGCCAATTTTATGTCCACAAACACGAAATAGAACCTTATTTTGTAACAAACATGTTTAGCCGGAAATATAAGAAACGCTTCTACTTATTCTCAACTTGAAAGCACTCCTACCAGGCAATTTAATAAGGATGTTGGCTCTATTATTTTATTTGCACCTACTTTCGATTTCTCAAAAATTAATGTAAAATTAAAAACAGAAACCTTTGTTATTTATTTTTAATATTTTTGGTAGGTAGTTGTTTATGCGTTCTCAAAACCTTATGAGTTAATTTCGTTTCCGTATAGCTAATAACATTTAGGGTTTTACTAATTTTATCATAAAAATTACTCTAATTCAATCTGTGGAATTAATTATAAAATAGTTATGTTATATTAGCCACACTAATACATTGCATTGCTACAGAAGCTTCTTTAAAAATTATACGATTTAACGGGATTCTTGTAAGAGGAGCTGACAGGGATAAGATTTCAAGATAATATATCCAAAGGAATTATTTATATAGATAACTGATATAACTAATCTTAGGATAATTATGCAAATGCATATTTTAGAAATTTTTGGTAATAAATGTATATTTTAAATATTTTGAACATTAATGCATAATTTGCAGCATTGGTCTGTTTGAATTGCGTATTTATACAATTGTTTGTTATCAAGTACAGATTCACTTCGTCAAGCAGTCTGGGAATTTCATGAAATTTTAAATAATCTTCTAAATTTATTCACTCTGCATTTTGAATCGGTAGGTACTTTCTTAGTTGTTAAGCTTCGATAAACCAGAATACTTGGAAATGCTAAGAGGATTACCGTGCTTTGAGTGGCCCTCTTGTGTTAACGGGAAATCCTGTGAAAGTTGAAAGTTTAACAATTTCATTTCATCAACAATCAGTTGTCTACTAGTTCCAATAGTGTGTTAACATCTTCAAAATGCCCAAGAAAAAAGTGTATAAGACCTATTTTAAACCAGTTTGTGAGGGACTATTATTATTAATTTCCACAACAGATGGGCTTCTGTTATTTTGTAAATGCTGCGAAGTTCCTGTTGCGGCAACCAAAAAGTTCCAAGTTACGCAGCATCTCCAAAACGGAAAACATGCAAGTAATAAAAATCGAAAAAGGGAGAATAACCAACGGCAAGTGTTAATTTATGTTTTATCAAGGCCTGAATCTAAACGTTGAGCATTTAATGAAGAAATTTGTAAGGCTTTTATTTGTGGTGATATTTCGGTGGCTAAATTAAGGAATGAAGTTCTTTGCGATTTTTAGGAAAAGTACTGGAAACAGAATATTCCAGACGAATCGACATTAAGAAAAAATTATGTTTCCGAGTTATATGCAGCAACATTATACAAAATAAGAGAAAAAGTAAAGGATCAGTATTTGGGTGTCTTCGAACAAAGATGCGTATCAAATTTTGTGTTTGGTTAAGGTTAACGAGGTTAACGAAGAAAAAGTTAATCATATCTGCTGACTTTAAAATTCTTGGATAAAGTGAATCATTCAACAATTGCTGCTTTTTTCAACGACTCTCTAAGCTTATCGTGACTGTCTGGAATTTTATATGAAAAAGTGCGAGTGGTTTGTAGTGATGCTACACCATATATGTGCAAAGCAATGCGAGGACTGCAGATTTTGTATCTGAACATGATACATGCGACCTGCTTAGCACATGGTTTACACCGAGTAGCTGACTTAGTTCGCAATCTTTATTTAAACGTTAACTTGCTGATATCATGTGTGAAAAAGGTTTTCCTCAAAGCACCGGATCGTGTGCAGAAGTTTCGGGGGACGTTCCACTTCCGCCTGCGCCAATCATTACAAGATAGGGAATTTGGATCGACGCTGCTGTTTATTACGTTGAAAATTTTGAAATTGCGAAGAAAGTTGTTAATGAATTCAATTCTGAAGAAGCGCTGGGCATAATACTTACAGTCTTATTTATAATTTCATAAAAATAAAATAAATCGTGAAATTGGGGTGGTGTGAATTATATTCTGAAAGGATGGTAGCTTGTAATAAGTAACGTAACAAATGTTTACTAAATTAAGTCATAAACGTAGGTGGATTTTGCCGTATTTCTATATGTCTTTAGGAAACCTTTTATTTTTTGTTATGGATAATTTTTATATAATTTTGTACCTTATTAATCCTGTTAATTTGGCTACTGTAATAATACAAAACGCCAACTTTAACTTACTTTGAGCCATTTTACTAACCCATCCAGCAAATTATACATGATTTATTGCAAAAACCATAATGATGGTGTATTACACATATTACAAATTACCAGCTAATACCTATAACTTCATTATAGTTATTTGGGAACACTCAACGCAGATGCCTACGGCAACGCTGCCCAAACATTGGTGACGTAATTCCGGTTAAACAGGAGACACTTTCAAGCTCTTTAATATATATGTCAGATATTCAGCGTCTTCTAAAATATAAATGTAATAATTATATTTGTGAATATCAATTAATACACTTTGCTAAATAAACGGTATATTTTCAAAATATTCAAATTCCATACTAATGAGCAAGTCTTTCTAACAACGACAAACGTATAGGAATGTAATCAAGATCTCTAATTGTATTAGAAGACTCATATAAAGTATTAGCTATTTCATCTCTTCTTTGAGTGCTGTATCTCTTACGAAACCTGCTCTCCTATGCCTGGTTTGTGCATTCTAAAGTGACACAGACGCATAGGACCTACAGCTTAATGTTGGCGCCGAACTACGGGAAGTGTAAACACTTCTACTCCAGACAAGATTGACTAGACAAAATACCCCGCCTGTGTTATTTGTCTATTTAAGAATCTGTAAATACTGAAAAATCCTAGAAAATATTTAAATTTTGTGTTTATAAAAGTTATGCACTGTACGATATACTGTGGAAACTTTAACTGGAATAAATTATGTAACTAGGGTATACAGTAGTATTTCTGTAAATATTCCTAAAACATGTCAATGTTAGTTGTTCACTTGGCTACATTTCAGCGATCAGGTTCCTAGTTTATCTTCGCCCGGAGGAATGCAACTATCCCTAAATAACCCTTGCAATGTAAGTTAAACGTTATTTAACGTAAAAGATTTTCAAAATTTGCAACCTTGTCTTTTTTGGCAAAAAGACATGGTGCACAATTTGAACATCTTTTACGTTAAGCAACGTTTAACTTAAATTGTAAGGTATATTTTTAACAAGTAACCTCTTAGAATAATTAGAAAATAAAAGATGCGTTGTATTGCTTTTGAAATGAGCTTTCAGACAATGTGTCACTTGGCATACCCTTACATTTGATAATAGTAAATTAGGGGTGGCTGCACCTTTCCGGGTGAAGATAAACGAAGAACATGACCACTGAAACGTAGCTAAGTGAACAACTAATATTGACGTGTTTTAGGAATTTTTACAGAAATACTCTATTTCTAAGTTACAGAATTTATTGCAGTTGGAGTTTCCATCCAGTATACCTTGTATTTGAATAATTACCATATAGCATAATAATAATAAGCAGCACAATTTTGCAAAAACTTGCACTTGCACTCACGTGAGACCGCACCGCATTCCTATTCCTATTGTTTTAATTGATTACCGAAGGGCTATTGCATTTGCTACTTTCCACTGAGC